>OY804604.1:0-312500 GCA_963680895.1 Fragum sueziense | reverse complement strand
TACTGCATCTTTAGCAGTTTTTGCTGCAGCATACTGCATCTATAGCAGTTATTGCTGCAGCATACTGCATCTATAGCAGTTATTGCTGCAGCATACCGCATCTGTGGCAGTTATTGTTGCAGCATACCGCATCAATGGCAATTATTGCTGCGGCATCCCGCATCTATCGCAGTTATTGCTGCAACATACCGCATCTGTGGCAGTTATTGCTGCGGAATACCACATCTATAGCAGTAATTGCTGCAGCATATCGCATCTATAGCAGTTATTGCTGTAGCATATCGTATATATGGGAGTTATTGCTGAAGCATACCGCATCTATAGAAGTTATGGTTGAAGTATACCGCATCTTTAGCAGTTATAGCTGCAGCATACTGCATCTGTGGTAGTTATTGCTGCAGCATGTCGCATCTATAGCAATTATTGCTGTAGCATACAGCATCTATAGCAGTTATTGCTGCAGCATACCGCATCTATAGCAGTTATTGCTGCAGCATACCGCATTAATAGCAATTATTGCTGCAGCATACCGCATCTATACCAGGTATTGCTGCAGCATACCGCATCTATAGCAGTTATAGCTGCAGCATACTGCATCTGTGGTAGTTATTGCTGCAGCATGCCGCATTTATAGCAGTTATTGCTGTAGCATACCGCATCGATAGCAGTTATTGCTGCAGCATACCGCATCTATAGCAGTTATTGCTGCAGCAAACCGTATCTATAACAGTAATTGCTGCAGAATATCGCATCTCGAGCAGTTATTGCTGCAGCATACCGCATATATGGCAGTTATTGCTGCAGCATACCGCATCAATGGTAGTTATAGCTGCAAAATACTGCATCATTACCAGTTATTGCTGCAGCATACCGCATCTATGGCAGTTATTGCTGCAGCATACTGCATCTATAGCAGTTTTTACTGCAGCATACTGCATCTTTAGCAGTTATTGCTGCAGCATACTGCATCTATAGCAGTTATTGCTGCAGTATACCGCATCTATGGCAGTTATTGTTGCAGCATACTGCATCAATGGCAACTATTTTGTTGCGGCATGTCGCATCTATCGCAGTTATTTCTACAGCATACCGCATATATGGCAGTTATTGCTGCAGCATACATCATCTATGGCAGATTTTGCTGCAGCATACTGCATCTATAGCAGTTTTTGCTGCAGCATACTGCATCTATAGCAGTTATTGCTGCAGCATACCGCATCTGTGGCAGTTATTGTTGCAGCATACCGCATCAATGGCTATTATTGCTGCGGCATCCCGAATCTATCGCAGATATTGCTGCAGAATACCGCATCTGTGGCTGAAATTGCTGCGGAATACCACATCTATAGCAGTAATTGCTGCAACATATCGCATCTATAGCAGTTATTGCTGCAGCATACTGCATATATGGCAGTTATTGCTGCAGCATACTGCAACTTTAGCAGTTATTGCTGCAGCATACTGCATCTATAGCAGTTATTGCTGCAGCATACCGCATATATGGCAGTTATTGTTGCATCATACCGCATCAATGCTAATTATTGCTGCGGCATCCCGCATCTGTGGCAGTTATTGCTGCGGAATACCACATCTATAGCAGTAATTGCTGCAGCTTATCGCATCTATAGCAGTTATTGCTGCAGCATATCGCATATATGGCAGTTATTGCTGCAGCATACCACATCAATGACAGTTATTGCTGCAAAATACTGCATCTTTAGCAGTTATTGCTGCAGCATACCGCATCTATGGCAGTTATATCTGCAGCATACCGCATCTATAGCAGTTTTTGCTGCAGCATACTGCATCTTTAGCAGTTATTGCTGCAGCATACTGCATCTATAGCAGTTATTGCTGCAGCATACTGCATCTATAGCAGTTATTGCTGCATCATACTGCATCTATAGCAGTTATCGCTGCAGCATATCGAATATATGGCAGTTATTGCTGCAGCATACTGCATCTATAGCAGATTTTGCTGCAGCATACTGCATCTTTAGCAGTTTTTGCTGCAGCATACTGCATCTATAGCAGTTATTGCTGCAGCATACTGCATCTATAGCAGTTATTGCTGCAGCATACCGCATCTGTGGCAGTTATTGTTGCAGCATACCGCATCAATGGCAATTATTGCTGCGGCATCCCGCATCTATCGCAGTTATTGCTGCAACATACCGCATCTGTGGCAGTTATTGCTGCGGAATACCACATCTATAGCAGTAATTGCTGCAGCATATCGCATCTATAGCAGTTATTGCTGTAGCATATCGTATATATGGGAGTTATTGCTGAAGCATACCGCATCTATAGAAGTTATGGTTGAAGTATACCGCATCTTTAGCAGTTATAGCTGCAGCATACTGCATCTGTGGTAGTTATTGCTGCAGCATGTCGCATCTATAGCAATTATTGCTGTAGCATACAGCATCTATAGCAGTTATTGCTGCAGCATACCGCATCTATAGCAGTTATTGCTGCAGCATACCGCATTAATAGCAATTATTGCTGCAGCATACCGCATCTATACCAGGTATTGCTGCAGCATACCGCATCTATAGCAGTTATAGCTGCAGCATACTGCATCTGTGGTAGTTATTGCTGCAGCATGCCGCATTTATAGCAGTTATTGCTGTAGCATACCGCATCGATAGCAGTTATTGCTGCAGCATACCGCATCTATAGCAGTTATTGCTGCAGCAAACCGTATCTATAACAGTAATTGCTGCAGAATATCGCATCTCGAGCAGTTATTGCTGCAGCATACCGCATATATGGCAGTTATTGCTGCAGCATACCGCATCAATGGTAGTTATAGCTGCAAAATACTGCATCATTACCAGTTATTGCTGCAGCATACCGCATCTATGGCAGTTATTGCTGCAGCATACTGCATCTATAGCAGTTTTTACTGCAGCATACTGCATCTTTAGCAGTTATTGCTGCAGCATACTGCATCTATAGCAGTTATTGCTGCAGTATACCGCATCTATGGCAGTTATTGTTGCAGCATACTGCATCAATGGCAACTATTTTGTTGCGGCATGTCGCATCTATCGCAGTTATTTCTACAGCATACCGCATATATGGCAGTTATTGCTGCAGCATACATCATCTATGGCAGATTTTGCTGCAGCATACTGCATCTATAGCAGTTTTTGCTGCAGCATACTGCATCTATAGCAGTTATTGCTGCAGCATACCGCATCTGTGGCAGTTATTGTTGCAGCATACCGCATCAATGGCTATTATTGCTGCGGCATCCCGAATCTATCGCAGATATTGCTGCAGAATACCGCATCTGTGGCTGAAATTGCTGCGGAATACCACATCTATAGCAGTAATTGCTGCAACATATCGCATCTATAGCAGTTATTGCTGCAGCATACTGCATATATGGCAGTTATTGCTGCAGCATACTGCAACTTTAGCAGTTATTGCTGCAGCATACTGCATCTATAGCAGTTATTGCTGCAGCATACCGCATATATGGCAGTTATTGTTGCATCATACCGCATCAATGCTAATTATTGCTGCGGCATCCCGCATCTGTGGCAGTTATTGCTGCGGAATACCACATCTATAGCAGTAATTGCTGCAGCTTATCGCATCTATAGCAGTTATTGCTGCAGCATATCGCATATATGGCAGTTATTGCTGCAGCATACCACATCAATGACAGTTATTGCTGCAAAATACTGCATCTTTAGCAGTTATTGCTGCAGCATACCGCATCTATGGCAGTTATATCTGCAGCATACCGCATCTATAGCAGTTTTTGCTGCAGCATACTGCATCTTTAGCAGTTATTGCTGCAGCATACTGCATCTATAGCAGTTATTGCTGCAGCATACTGCATCTATAGCAGTTATTGCTGCATCATACTGCATCTATAGCAGTTATTGCTGCAGCATACCGCATCTGTGGCAGTTATTGTTGCAGCATATCGCATCAATGGCAATTATTGATGCGGCATCCCGAATATATCGCAGTTATTGCTGCAGCAGACCGCATCTTTGGCTGTTATTGCTGTGGAATACCACACCTATAGCAGTAATTGCTGCAGCATATCGCATCTATATCCGTTATTGCTGCAGCATACCGCATATATGGCTGTTATTGCTGAAGCATACGGCATCAATGGCAGTTATTGCTGCAAAATACTGCAACTTTAGCAGTTATTGCTGCAGCATACCTCATCTATGCCAGTAATTGCTGCAGCATACCGCATATATGGCAGATATTGCTGCAGCATACCGCATTAATGGCAATTATTGCTACGGCATCCCGCATCTATCGCAGTTATTCCTGAAGACTACCGCATCTGTGGCAGTTATTGCTGCGGAATGCCACATCTCTAGCAGTAATTGCTGCAGCATATCGCATCAATAGCAGTTATTGCTGCAGCATATCGCTTATATGGCAGTTATTGCTGAAGCATACCGCATCAATGGCAGTTACTGCTGCAAAATACTGCATCTTTAGCAGTCATTGCTGCAGCATACCGCATCTATAGCAGTTATTGCTGCAGCATACCATATCTTTAGCATTTATGGTTGCAGCATACCGCATCTATAGCAGTTATAGCTGCAGCATAATGCATCTGTGTAAGTTATTGCTGCAGCATGCCGCATCTATAGCAGTTATTGCTGTTGCATACTGCATATATAGCAGTTATTGCTGCATCATACCGCATCTATAGCAGTTATTGCTGCAGCATACCGCATCTTTAACAGTTATTGCTGCAGCATACTGCATCTATAGCTTAATTCGAACATGCACGTATGTGTCACTTCTATAGGACAGAAGCCTTAATTTTTTTTAAATAAAATTAGGAAATGGACCGAAATTATTAGCGCCACACGCATTTGCAAATGTCGACATTTTGGGATGTTTAAAAAGTATTGTTGTACATTATTTTACATTTTCGTTCAGCGCAACCTTAATGTATTTTGACAAAACCTGATAAGTACTAGTACACTCTATTCGGTGTCTTTGCATCATATTATATTGGCACACTATAAATGTACTTACGTTCGTTATAAACACAAGACCTGACAGCAGCAACAGTAAACACATGACAAGGCTCACCAGATAACAACGTTCACCGATCCATTTTGGTAGATACTCCACGACTGTTAGTATGGCGACTTCTGTCATTGTGAACTGTACAAAATTCACGAAACTGATTTAAATACTCTTCCTGAATAACCAAATTTTAGACATGTCCAAACCTACAAGTGTTACAAATTACAACATGTCCAACTTGACTAAAACAGGAACTTTCCTATACTAAAGCGAAGATGATAAACTTGTTGCCATTCTGGACATTAGTCTTTTATTTTGTTATCATACTCGTTGGACAATTTCAAATATCAAAATATCTATCAGTTTCACAGAGACAAAATTAATAAGGATCCAAGTATTTGTCAGAGATATTATGTGGTTGATTTTATCATTACAATGAACTATAGAGGTCACTTTAATCATGTCACCTTCTCCAAGCTCACGCGAGTCATTAGACTAGTCATGGCATTCTCGACATTCTAAACTACCGATATTTTCCATCATTGAAATTAGTGTCATTAAGATAGAAATACTTATATAATGTTATGCCGTCATATAAAGCAGTGGTAGGAGATGAAGTGAAAACCAAAAATTTACTTATTTTAAGAACGTCTCAACAAGCAAATGTCTTGAAATGGTATTACTATTTGTTTTAAAGAAAATTTACCAAACTATCTAAGATTACAAAAATCATGCTGAGAAAGAATAGTGCTGACCATAAATGTGGTGTTGGTAATAAACTAGCGTCAGTCGGATATACAACATATACAAGACCGTGTCCTGAAATGTTATGTGGTGTTGATTAGGTAAAAAATGTGACCCGACACGCTAAATGGAACCTTATGGGTTTTGTGAAATATATCGACCCTAGTCAGTCTGCGCAGTCCGCGCAGCCAGACTAGGGCCGATATTTTTCACTTCTATTATGTACTTTTCTGAATCTGGAATGTTTTTTTTAATCTTACTGTATGTTCATTTCTCACATATGGGATCTGGTTGACCTGTGATGAGCATGACAAGTTTGTCAAGGTCAAGGTCGTATAGGGGCCCTTTTAGTGTGACGGATCACAAATAAGTGCAGAAAGAGATGCTGACCATGATAATGTAACAGAGCGGTATAGACCTTGGTCTGACTCATCTTTGGTGCAATCTGATCTGCATCCACGGTACCTAAATGCCATGACATATAAGACATTATTTACCTACCACATATACTTGCAATTTTGATGCTCTTGATTCCTTGTACGCACCTTTTACAATAGAAAAAAGACATAGGCTTTCTGTACACAAGTCCATGAAACCCTTCGAACATACTAAGAAACTTCGTCGAGAAGGAAACTCTAAGACATATTCAGGTGAACTTACCACTGCACAAAGACTTTCAATATGGAACTAAAAGCCTTCTAGGCGGAAAAAACGACCTACCGGGCAAACTATTAAGTTTTTGGTGTAGCAAACGAATCATGAAGACATGTTAAGGTGTACTTACCGCTGGAAGTTGCCATTTCATCGATAGGGATTCCGAAAGCCTTGGTCATAAATCCTAACACAGAGAACACCACGACCCCTGAAAACAGGGCGGTAAATAAGCCCATCGAACATACAATTACGCTGTCTCTAAAATGATAAAATATTTACTCGTAGGCATATATTACCTCGCAAATGAAGGTTCCACCTTTATTAAAAATACTTAGCAGACTTACCAGGAGTGACAAAAATCGTTTTACGATCATTTTCTGAAGATAAATAAGAATATTCTTTCATGGATGGCCCTTATTAGTGCGTTAATTTGGTATGCTTTATGTACTCAATTGAATTCATTCGACCAACAGATGCGCGATATGCTGCAGCAATAACTGCTATAGATGCAATATGCTGCAGTTATTACTGCTAGAGATGTGGTATTCCGCAGCAATAACTGCCACAGATGCGGTATGCTGCAGCAATAACTGCGATAGATGCGGGATGCTGCAGCAATAATTGCCATTGATGAGGTATGCTGCAACAATAACTGCCACAGATGCGGTATGCTGCAGCAATAACTGCTATAGATACAGTATGCTACAGCAATAACTGCTAAAGATGCAGTATGCTGCAGCAATAACTGCCATAGATGCGGTATGCTGCAGCAATATCTGCCATATATGCGGTATGCTGCAGCAATAACTTGCATAGATGCGGTATGCTGCAGCAATAACTGCTAAAGATGCAGTAATTTGAGCAATAACTGCCATTGATGCGGTATGCTGCAGCAAAAGCTGCCATATATGCGGTATGCTGCAGCAATAACTGCTATAGATGCGATATGCTGCAGCAATTACTGCTATAGATGTGGTATTCCACAGCAATAACTGTCACAGATGCGGTGTGCTGCAGCAATAACTGCGATAGATTCGGGATGCCGCAGCAATAATTGTCATTGATGCAGTATGCTGCAACAATAACTGCCACAGATGCAGTATGCAGCAGCAATAACTACAGTAGATGCGGAATGCTGAAGCTATAACTGCAAGAGATGCGGCATGCTGCAACCATAACTGCTTTAGATGAGGTATGCTGCAGCAATAACTGCCATAGGTGCGGTATGCTGCAGCTATAACTGCCATAGATGTGGTATGCTGCAGCAATAACTGCTAAAGATGCAGTAAGCTACAGCAATAACTGCCATTGATGAGGTATGCTGCAACAATAACTGCCACAGATGCTGTATGCTGCAGCAAAAACTGCTATAGATACAGTATGCTACAGCAATAACTACTAAAGATGCAGTATGCTGCAGCAATAACTGCCATAGATGCGGTATGCTGCAGCAATATCTGCCATATATGCGGTATGCTGCAGCAATAACTTGCATAGATGCGGTATGCTGCAGCAATAACTGATAAAGATGCAGTAATTTGCAGCAATAACTGCCATTGATGCGGTATGCTGCAGCAATAGCTGCCATATATGAGGTATGCTGCAGCAATAACTGCTATAGATGCGTTATGCTGCAGCAATTACTGCTATAGATGTGGTATTCCACAGCAATAACTGCCACAGATGCGGTGTGCTGCAGCAATAACTGCGATAGATTCGGGATGCCGCAGAAATAATTGTCATTGATGCGGTATGCTGCAACAATAACTGCCACAGATGCAGTATGCTGCAGCAATAACTACAGTAGATGCGGAATGCTGAAGCTATAACTGCAAGAGATGCGGCATGCTGCAACCATAATTGCTTTAGATGCGGTATGCTGCAGCAATAACTGCCATAGATGCGGTATGTTTCAGCTATAACTGCTAAAGATGCGATATGCTGCAACAATTACTGCTATAGATATGGTATTCCGCAGCAATAACTGCCACAGATGCGGTATGCTGCAGCAATAACTGCGATAGATGCGGGATGCCGCAGCAATAATTGCTAATGATGCAGTATGCTGCAACAATAACTGCAACAGATGCGGTATGCTGCAGCAATAACTGCTATTGATGCGATATGCTGCAGCAATAACTGCTATAGATACAGTATGCTACAGCAATATCTGCTAAAGATGCAGTATGCTGCAGCAAAAATTGTAAAGATGCAGTATGCTACAGCAATAACTGCCATAGATGCGGTATTCTGCAGCAATAACTGCCATATATGCAGTATGCTGCAGCAATAACTGCCATAGATGCGGTATGCTGCAGCAATAACTGCTAAAGATGCAGTATTTTGCAGCAATAACTGCCATTGATGCGGTATGCTGCAGCAATAACTGCCATTGATGCGGTATGCTGCAGCAATAACTGCTATAGATGCGATATGCTGCAGCAATAACTGCTATACATGTGGTATTCTGCAGCAATAACTGCCACAGATGCGGTATGCTGCAGCAATAACTGCGTTAGATTCGGGATGCCGCAGCAATAATTGCCATTAATGCGGTATTCTGCATCAATAACTGCTACAGATGCTGTATGCTGCAGCAATAACTGCTATAGATGCAGTATGCTGCAGCAATAACTGCTAAAGATACAGTATGCTGCAGCAAAAACTGCTATAGATGCAGTATGCTGCAGCAGTAACTGCCACAGATGCAGTATGCTGCAGCAATAACTACTGTAGATGCTGAATGCTGCAGCTATAACTGCCATAGATGCGGTATGCTGAAGCTATAATTGCCATAGATGCGGCATGCTGCAACCATTACTGCTATATATGCATGTTGATTGTCATTTCTCTGATGTGGAACCTTAATTGTTAATTGTGAAATTTGTTCGCGTAAATTGCAAAATTAAAGGAATACAAAATTAACAATCTGGTTTTGATGTCCCTATCGCAGATGAAATATGAACGCGTTGAAAAATAGATAAAAGAGCACTAACTTTCTCTTTTTCGATGTTTCCTACCTTACGTTGCAAGTTTCTGTTTTTGAATAGATGGCCTATCGAGTCCTAACACTATATATTTAACACTTAATATTTAACAAGCAAGTATCTTGTGTGCCTCATGTCTTTTTTGGCCTGCAACTGTTTCAAATAAGGCATTGTGTGATTTTTTTCGTGTAGGACGTGGTTAAAACTGGCAAGAACCTTATTTGAAGGTCGGTGAAATCTCATCTATTATGAATGAATGTATTTTTGACAAACACACAAAAAACTCGTCGATAATGGGGTGCGATTTTGTTGAATGAACTTAAACGATCGATTATCAAGTAACAGCCACGCAGTTTTAGCTTTTCTTCATTCTTTTATTCAAAATCTGTAAAGATGCCCTTCTTTCTTTTTTCTTTCCGCAGCCTTTTCCCATAACAGTTTCAGGTTTTGAATTACCTACAAGATGTTGCTTTCTGAATACATGGAGATAAAAGATGAAAAAGTGTGATGATATGCATTTTCTCCTTTTCCCGTCGCGTTTTCTATTAAATGAATTACATAAATGAAATAAAAATTCCGTATTTACTTTGCAGTTTATAACGGTCCAAACTTCCGTCCTTTTGGAAGGGTATGGGTGGAGTAATATAGTATTAGTTTTGGCAAAAGGTAGGTTGCTTTAACTAAAATGTTTTGGTCCTAAGCGGATATGTATCTTGGATCCTTCATACAATTCCTTTTTTGCCGATCCTCACATAGAAGCATTTGAGAAACATTGTGGATAAATGGGAAATGACAAACGAGAAATATATTCCTTGTTTTCATGTTAAATAAACACGTCTGAAATAGCTAATTTGCTAGATATTTTGCCATGATTTCCAGGAAATGGTTACAGTCATTGATTAAAGGGCGGACATACTTTTTCTCTACTCGCCCCAAAAATTCCACCGGGGTTTTGTCGTTGCTGTTGATATTTTGCAACAATATATACTCAAAGGCAAAAATGACTTTACAGTTTTAGAATAATTCTATTTTCTTAATTTTAAAGCATATTTAGGATATTTTCACGACCATATGATTTCACAGTTAGTTTTTTATATTCTAAATGAACACATCCGTTTCATCGACGTTACAGCAATCTGCAAGTGCATATCGTTACAATTACCAAAATACCCCACCCACACAATGGTGTTGTAAATAGTGACATTATTTTTTGCAATTTTGATCTTTGTTGGTGGCCACACAAAAGGCCAGAGTTGTATTCCAGTTACCAGGAAAGGGTAAGCAATCCGACGTCGACAAAAACAGGACATTAAGCATTGTGAGATAGCGATGATGGAATTTTACGTTTCTATGCTTATGAACTGCACCCGTCAATCAATCGTTAACTTCTTGAACACATTTCAACACTTAGGGGGTCGAAAAATGAGAGGATCCATAACCAAAACCAATAAATTCGTGTTAAGCATGAACGTGACGTAACGTTACTTTTTACCGGAAGCTGAGGTAGGGATGCGTGAAATCGTTAGTTGAGCCGTAGAATTGTTCGATGTCGAGTTTGAAACATTGATTTTAGTGCTAGACGTCCGGTAGCAAGACCCCGTGCGTTATACAGTAACGTGACGTCAACATCAAAAACACCCATATTTGACCTAATGTAGCATTTTGAACACACGCAGATTGGAGTTAGCCCCTCTTTTCTGACGAACAAATGTAAAATGTTAGTGTCATAGGCGATAGAAGACGTGTGGACACAAGAACGTCCATGAAATAGTGAATGTACTACGGGATGATTGTTTAAAAATTGAATAGCTCAAGATCAGACGGCTGACCTTATCCACATCCGAGTACTTTTTTACTGTCAATAATACTCATAGGGACAAAGAAATACTGACATTAGATAAAATTTAGCATAAAATGCGAACCTTTTATTCTAAAAGCTGTAATAAAACTTCACCTGGATTTTTTAATTTGACCCCTTTATTAATGCCGTGGTAACACCAGCGTTAAAAAAGGCTGAACACTCTCTTCTATCCCACATTGTTCTTGCAAAATGGCATATGTATATGTATAACACAAATAATTTCACAAACTGTTATTAGGGTTTGATAAATCAAATGAAAGTCAGGTGTAAAGTTACTTTTGCCTTTCAGTATGTTAATCGGATATTTCTATTTCGCCTTTTCTGTTTTAGGTTTGGTCTGGTAAAGGGTTTATATTCCACGTGTAAGTTTTTAATCAGACAAAGGGATTAAGATAGCGAATAATTCCTCGATATGTCGAGGAGCGGCATTTATTGTCTTTCATCGCTATGATTTACAGAGATCCAAGCCATTTCAAGTCTAAAATTATCATTATTCATCAACAAACCCTATGTTTTGGGTACTCATTTTAATAGTCCTATTTACAATTTTAAAGTTCATGGGTAGTAAACCTTGTTGGCGAAGCACGTCAAAATGGTCGGATGTGAAGCATATTTGGAACGTAATTGTTTGACGACGGTTTTTTTTAGATCATTCAGACTCTGGAATCATTATTTTTCCCAAACATATATTTGACAAGTATGTATGTAGGCCTACTTTGCTTTTGGAACAACTGTATCTTTAGCAGTTATTGCTGCAGCATACTGCATCTATCGCAGTTATTGCTGCAACATACCGCATCTGTGGCAGTTAATGATGCAGAATACCACATCTATAGCAGTTATTGCTGCAACATATTGCATCTATAGCAGTAATTGCTGCAGCATATCGTACAGTATATATGGCAGTTATTACTGCAACATACCGCATCAATGGCAGTTATTGCAGCAAAATACTGCATCTTTAGCAGTTATTGCTGCAGCATACCGCATCTATAGCAGTTATTGCTGCAGCATACCGCATCTATAGCAGTTATGGTTGCAGCATACCGCATCTATAGCAGTTATAGCTGCAGCATACTGCATCTGTGGTAGTTATTGCTGCAGCATACCGCATCTATAGCAGTTATTGTTGTAGCATACCGCATCTATAGCAGTTATTGCTGCAGCATACCGCATCTATAGCAGTTATTGCTGCAGCACACCGGATTAATAGCAGTTATTGCAGCAGCATACCGCATCAATAGCAGTTATTGCTGCAGCATACCGCATCTATAGCAGTTATAGCTGCATCATACTGCATCTGTGGTAGTTATTGCTGCAGCATGCCGCATCTATAGCAGTTATTGCTGTAGCATACCGCATCTATAAAAGTTATTGCTGCAGCATACCGCATCTATGGCAGTTATTGCAGCAGCAAACCGCATCTATAGCAGTTATTGCTGCAGCAGACCGCATTAATAGCAGTTATTGCAGCAGCATACCGCATCTATAGCAGTTATTGCTGCAACATACCGCATCTATAGCAGTTATAGCTGCAGCATACTGCATCTGTGGTAGTTATTGCTGCAGCATGCCGCATCTATAGCAGTTATTGCTGTAGCATACCGCATATATTAAAGTTATTGCTGCAGCATACTGCATCTATGGCAGTTATTGCAGCAGCAAACCGCATCTATAACAGTAATTGCTGCGGCATATCACATCTCTAGCAGTTATTGCTGCAGCACACCGCATATATGGCAGTTATTGCTGCAGCATACCGCATCAATGGCAGTTATAGCTGCAAAATACTGCATCTTTAGCAGTTATTGCTGCAGCATACCGCATCTATGGCAGTTATTGCTGCAGCATACCGCATCTTTGGCAGTTATTGCTGCAGCATACTGCATCTTTAGCAGTTTTTGCTGCAGCATACTGCATCTTTAGCAGTTTTTGCTGCAGCATACTGCATTTATAGCAGTTATTGCTGCAGTATACCGCATCTATGGCAGTTATTGTTGCAGCATACTGCATCAATGGCAACTATTTTGTTGCAGCATCCCGCATCTATCGCAGTTATTTCTACAGCATACCGCATCTGTGGCATTTATTGCTGCGGAATACCACATCTATAGCAGTAATTGCTGCAGCATATCGCATCTATAGCAGTTATCGCTGCAGCATATCGCATATATGGCAGTTATTGTTGCAGCATACTGCATCTATAGCAGATTTTGCTGTAGCATACTGCATCTTTAGCAGTTTTTGCTGCAGCATACTGCATCTATAGCAGTTATTGCTGCAGCATACTGCATCTATAGCAGTTATTGCTGCAGTATACCGCATCTGTGGCAGTTATTGTTGCAGCATACCGCATCAATGGCAATTATTGCTGCGGCATCCCGCATCTATCGCAGTTATTGCTGCAACATACCGCATCTGTGACAGTTAATGCTGCGGAATAACACATCTATAGCAGTAATTGCTGCAGCATATCGCATCTATAGCAGTTATTGCTGTAGCATATCGTATATATGGGAGTTATTGCTGCCGCATCCCGCAGTTATTGCTGCAGCAAACCGCATCTATAACAGTAATTACTGCGGCATATCATATCTCTAGCAGTTATTGCTGCAGCACACCGCATATATGGCAGTTATTGCTGCAGCATACCGCATCAATGGCAGTTAAAGCTGCAAAATACTGCATCTTTAGCAGTTATTGCTGCAGCATACCGCATCTATGGCAGTTATTGCTGCAGCATACCGCATCTATGGCAGTTATTGCTGCAGCATACTGCATCTATAGCAATTTTTGCTGCAGCATACTGCATCTTTAGCAGTTTTTGCTGCAGCATACTGCATTTATAGCAGTTATTGCTGCAGTATACCGCATCTATGGCAGTTATTGTTGCAGCATACTGCATCAATGGCAACTATTTTGTTGCAGCATCCCGCATCTATCGCAGTTATTTCTACTGCATACCGCATCTGTGGCATTTATTGCTGCGGAATACCACATCTATAGCAGTAATTGCTGCAGCCTATTGCATCTATAGCAGTTATCGCTGCAGCATATCGCATATATGGCAGTTATTGCTGCAGCATACTGCATCTATAGCAGATTTTGCTGCAGCATACTGCATCTTTAGCAGTTTTTGCTGCAGCATACTGCATCTATAGCAGTTATTGCTGCAGCATACTGCATCTATAGCAGTTATTGCTGCAGCATACCGCATCTTTGGCAGTTATTGTTGCAGCATACCGCATCAATGGCAATTATTGCTGCGGCATACCGCATCTATCGCAGTTATTGCTGCAACATACCGCATCTGTGGCAGTTAATGCTGCGGAATACCACATCTATAGCAGTAGTTGCTGCAGCATATCGCATCTATAGCAGTTATTGCTGTAGCATATCGTATATATGGGAGTTATTGCTGAAGCATACCGCATCTATAGAAGTTATGGTTGAAGTATACCGCATCTATAGCAGTTATAGCTGCAGCATACTGCATCTATGGTAGTTATTGCTGCAGCATGCCGCATCTATAGCAGTTATTGCTGTAGCATACCGCATCTAAAGCAGTTATTGCTGCAGCATACCGCATCTATAGCAGTTATTGCTGCAGCATACCGCATTAATAGCAATTATTGCTGCAGCATACCGCATCTATAGCAGGTATTGCTGCAGCATACCGCATCTATAGCAGTTATGGCTGCAGCATACTGCATCTGTGGTAGTTATTGCTGCAGCATGCCGCATTTATAGCAGTTATTGCTGTAGCATACCGCATCGATAGCAGTTATTGCTCCAGCATACCGCATCTATAGCAGTTATTGCTGCAGCAAACCGCATCTATAACAGTAATTGCTGCAGAATATCGCATCTCCAGCTTTTATTGCTGCAGCATACCGCATATATGGCAGTTATTGTTTCAGCATACCGCATCAATGGCAGTTATAGCTGCAAAATACTGCATCATTACCAGTTATTGCTGCAGCATACCGCATCTATGGCAGTTATTGCTGCAGCACACTGCATCTATAGCAGTTTTTACTGCAGCATACTGCATCTTTAGCAGTTATTGCTGCAGCATACTGCATCTATAGCAGTTATTGCTGCAGTATACCGCATCTATGGCAGTTATTGTTGCACCTTACTGCATCAATGGCAACTATTTTGTTGCGGCATGTCGCATCTATCGCAGTTATTTCTACAGCATACCGCATCACTGGCATTTATTGCTGCGGAATACCACATCTATAGCAGTAATTGCTGCAGCATACCGAATCTATAGCAGTTATCGCTGCAGCATATCGCATATATGGCAGTTATTGCTGCAGCATACATCATCTATAGCAGATTTTGCTGCAGCATACTGCATCTATAGCAGTTTTTGCTGCAGCATACTGCATCTATAGCAGTTATTGCTGCAGCATACTGCATCTGTGGCAGTTATTGTTGCAGCATACCGCATCAATGGCAATTATTGCTGCGGCATCCCGAATCTATCGCAGATATTGCTGCAGAATACCGCATCTGTGGCTGAAATTGCTGCGGAATACCACATCTATAGCAGTAATTGCTGCAACATATCGCATCTATAGCAGTTATTGCTGCAGCATACTGCATATATGGCAGTTATTGCTGCAGCATACTGCATCTATAGCAGTTATTGCTGCAGCATACCGCATATATGGCAGTTATTGTTGCATCATACCGCATCAATGCTAATTATTGCTGCGGCATCCCGCATCTATCGCAGTTATTGCTGCAGCATACCGCATATGTGGCCGTTATTGCTGCGGAATACCACATCTATAGCAGTAATTACTGCAGCATATCGCAACTACAGCAGTTATTGCTGCAGCATATCGCATATATGGCAGTTATTGCTGCAGCATACCGCATCAATGACAGTTATTGCTGCAAAATACTGCATCTTTACCAGTTATTGCTGCAGCATACCGCATCTATGGCAGTTATAGCTGCAGCATCCCGCATCTAGAGCAGTTATGGTTGCAGCTTGCCGCATCTATTGCAGTTATAGCTGCAGCATTCCGCATCTACAGTAGTTATTGCTGCAGCATACTGCATCTATGGCAGTTATTGCTGCAGCATACTGCATCTATAGCAGTTATTGCTGCAGCATACCGCATCTTTGGCAGTTATTGTTGCAGCATACCGCATCAATGGCAATTATTGCTGCGGCATCCCGCATCTATCGCAGTTATTGCTGCAACATACCGCATCTGTGGCAGTTAATGCTGCGGAATACCACATCTATAGCAGTAATTGCTGCAGCATATCGCATCTAGAGCAGTTATTGCTGTAGCATATCGTATATATGGGAGTTATTGCTGAAGCATACCGCATCTATAGAAGTTATGGTTGAAGTATACCGCATCTATAGCAGTTATAGCTGCAGCATACTGCATCTATGGTAGTTATTGCTGCAGCATACCGCATCTATAGCAGTTATTGCTGCAGCATACCGCATTAATAGCAATTATTGCTGCAGCATACCGCATCTATAGCAGGTAATGCTGCAGCATACCGCATCTATAGCAGTTATAGCTGCAGCATACTGCGTCCGTGGTAGTTATTGCTGCAGCCTGCCGCATTTATAGCAGTTATTGCTGTAGCATACCGCATCGATAGCAGTTATTGCTGCAGCATACCGCATCTATAGCAGTTATTGCTGCAGCAAACCGCATCTATAACAGTAATTGCTGCAGAATATCGCATCTCCAGCAGTTATTGCTGCAGCATACCGCATATATGGCAGTTATTGCTGCAGCATACCGCATCAATGGCAGTTATAGCTGCAAAATACTGCATCATTACCAGTTATTGCTGCAGCATACCGCATGTATGGCAGTTATTGCTGCAGCACACTGCATCTATAGCAGTTTTTACTGCAGCATACTGCATCTTTAGCAGTTATTGCTGCAGCATACTGCATATATAGCAGTTATTGCTGCAGTATACCGCATCTATGGCAGTTATTGTTGCAGCTTACTGCATCAATGACAACTATTTTGTTGCGGCATGTCGCATCTATCGCAGTTATTTCTACAGCATACCGCATCACTGGCATTTATTGCTGCGGAATACCACATCTATAGCAGTAATTGCTGCAGCATACCGAATCTATAGCAGTTATCGCTAGAGCATATCGCATATATGGCAGTTATTGCTGCAGCATACATCATCTATAGCAGATTTTGCTGCAGCATACTGCATCTATAGCAGTTTTTGCTGCAGCATACTGCATCTATAGCAGTTATTGCTGCAGCATACCGCATCTGTGGCAGTTATTGTTGCAGCATACCGCATCAATGGCAATTATTGCTGCGGCATCCCGAATCTATCGCAGATATTGCTGCAGAATACCGCATCTGTGGCTGAAATTGCTGCGGAATACCACATCTATAGCAGTAATTGCTGCAACATATCGCATCTATAGCAGTTATTGCTGCAGCATACTGCATATATGGCAGTTATTGCTGCAGCATACTGCATCTTTAGCAGTTATTGCTGCAGCATACTGCATCTATAGCAGTTATTGCTGCAGCATACTGCATATATGGCAGTTATTGTTGCATCATACCGCATCAATGCTAATTATTGCTGCGGCATCCCGCAGCTATCGCAGTTATTACCGCAGCATACCGCATATGTGGCAGTTATTGCTGCGGATCACCACATCTATAGCAGTAATTACTGCAGCATATCGCAACTACAGCAGTTATTGCTGCAGCATATCGCATATATGGCAGTTATTGCTGCAGCATACCGCATCAATGACAGTTATTGCTGCAAAATACTGCATCTTTACCAGTTATTGCTGCAGCATACCGCATCTATGGCAGTTATAGCTGCAGCATCCCGCATCTAGAGCAGTTATGGTTGCAGCTTGCCGCATCTATGGCAGTTATAGCTGCAGCATTCTGCATCTACAGTAGTTATTGCTGCAGCATACTGCATCTATGGCAGTTATTGCTGCAGCATACTGCATCTATAGCAGTTATTGCTGCAGCATACCGCATCTGTGGCAGTTTTCGTTCCAGCATACCGCATCAATGGCAATTATTGCTGCGGCATCCCGAATCTATCGCAGTTATTGCTGCAGCATACCGCGTCTGTGGCTGTTATTGCTGCGGAATACCACATCTATAGCAGTAATTGCTGCAGCATATCGCATCTATAGCATTTATTGCTGCAGCATACCGCATATATGGCAGTTATTGCTGCAGAATACCACATCAGTGGCAGTTATTGCTGCAAAATGCTGCATCTTTAGCAGTTATTGCTGCAACATACAGCATATATAGCAGTTATTGCTGCAGCATACCGCATATATGGCAGATATTGCTGCAGCATTCCGCATCTATGGCAGTTATAGCTGCAGCATTCCGCATCTACAGTAGTTATTGCTGCAGCATACTGCGTCTATGGCAGTTATTGATGCAGCATACTGCATCTATAGCAGTTATTGCTGCAGCATACTGCATTTTTAGAAGTTATTGCTGCAGCATACAGCATATATAGCAGTTATTGCTGCAGCATACCGCATATATGGCAGATATTGCTGCAGCATACCGCATCTATGGAAGTTATTGCTGCAGCATACTGCATCTTTTGCAGTTATTGCTGCAGCATACTGCATCTATAGCAGTTATTGCTGCAGCATACCGCATCTGTGGCAGTTATTGTTGCAGCATACCGCATCAATGCCCATTGTTGCTGCGGCATCCCGCATCTATCCCAGTTATTGCTGCAGCACACCGCATCTGTGGCAGTTATTGCTGCAGCATATCGCATATATGGCAGTTATTGCTGCAGCATACCGCATCAATGACAGTTATTGCTGTAAAATACTGCATCTCTAGCAGTTATTGCTGCAGCATACCGCATCTATGGCAGTTATAGCTGCAGCATACCGCATCTATGGCATTTATTGCTGCAGTATACCGCATATGTAGCAGTTATGGTTGCAGCTTGCCGCATCTATGGAGGTTATATCTGCAGCATTCTGCATCTACAGTAGTTATTGCTGCAGCATACTGCATCTGTTGCAGTTATTGCTGCAGCATACTGCATCTATAGCAGGTTTTGCTGCAGCATACTGCATCTTTAGCAGTTATTGCTGCAGCATACTGCATCTATAGCAGTTATTGCTGCAGCTTACTGCATCTATAGCAGTTATTGCTGCAGCATACCGCATCTGTGGCAGTTATTGTTGCAGCATACCGCATCAACGGCAATTATTGCTGCGGCATCCCGAATCTATCGCAGTTATTGCTGCAGCATACCGCATCTGTGGCATTTATTGCTGCGGAATGCCACATCTATAGCAGTAATTGCTGCAGCATATCGCATCTTTAGCAGTTATTGCTGCAGCATATCGCATATATGGCAGTTATTGCTGCAGCGTACTGCATCAATGGCAGTTATTGCTGCAAAATAATGCATCTTTAGCAGTTATTGCTGCAGCATACCGCATCTATGGCAGTTTTTGCTGCAGCATACCGCATCTTTAGCAGTTATGGTTGCAGCATAACGCATCTATAGCAGTTATAGCTACAGCATACTGCATCTGCAGTAGTTATTGCCGCAGCATGCCGCATCTATAGCAGTTATTGCTGTAGCATACCGCATCTATAGCAGTTATTGCTGCAGCAAACCGCATCTATAGCAGTTATTACTGCAGCATACCACATCTATAGCAGTTATTGCTGCAGCGTACCGCATCTATAGCAGTTATTGCTGCAGCATACTGCATCTATAGCTCAGTTCGAACATGCACGTATGTGTCACTTCTATAGGATACCAGTTTGATTTGTAGTATTTTTTAGATAGTTTTTCATCCTACTCTTACAAAAAAACATGTTTTGTCTATTGCAGAATAGTGTTTTGATAGAATACAGTCTCCGACAACATAAGACGACAGCCGACAACACAGTGCGGAGGGGAAAAAACCGTGGACTGAGACCGTATTGCAACATGTGGTAATTCGATCTGCGAGGAATTTGAGAGTTAATTGTGAGACTTGAGTTGAATTTCGGGGTGAAAATATCCTTTTTTCGCGACATATGACTTTTCAAGAAATCTTGCACGCATTGAAGATGATTGCGATTTTAAATTAAAAATACGTGTATTTGGTCGCAACTTAACCTTGCCATCATGATACACTGATTCCAATTTGATGTAAGCCACTACCAGCAAACAGTTGACAGCACAATGAAAATTCTCCTTAATTCTTTTTAAAGAAAATTAGGAAATGGACCGAAATTATCAGCGCCACACGCAATTGCAAATGTCGACATTTTGGGCCGTTTAAAAGGTATTGTTGTACATTATTTTACATTTTCGTTCTGCGCAACCTTCATGTATTTTGACAAAACCTAATAAGTACTAGTACACTCTGTTCGGTGTCTTTGCATCATATTATATTGGCACACTATAAATGTACTGACGTTCGTTATAAACACAAGACCTGACAGCAGCAACAGTAAACACATGAAAAGGTTCACCAGATAACGACGTTCACCGATCCATTTTGGTAGATATTCTACGACAGTTAGTATGGCGACTTCTGTCATTGTGAACTGTACAAAATTCACAAAACTGATTTAAATACTCTTCCTGAATAACCAAATTTTAGGCATGTCCAAACCTACAAGTGTTACAAATTACAACATGTCCAACTTGACTAAAACAGGAACTTTCCAAGACTAAAACGAAGATGATAAACTTGTTGCCATTCTGGACATTAGTCTTTTATTTTGTTATCATACTCGTTGGACAATTTCAAATATCAAAATATCTATCAATTTCACAGAGACAAAATTAATAAGGATCCAAGTATTTGTCAGAGATATTATGTGGTTGATTTTGTCATTACAATGGACTATAGAGGACACTTTAATCATGTCACCTTCTCCAAGCTCACGTGAGTCATTAGACTAGTCATGACATTCTCGACATTCTAAACTACCGATATTTTCCATCATTGATATTAGTGTCATTAAGATAGAAATACTTATATAATGTTATACCGTCATATAAAGCAATGGTAGGAGAGGAGGTGAAAAACCAAAAATGTACTTATTTTAAGAATGTCTCAACAAGCAAATGTCTTGAAATGGTATTACTTCTGGAGCGGCGACACCTAAAGGATGTCACATGAAAGAATGCTTGCAACTTGTTGGAAATATTTGATTTCAAAAGTGGGAAATATATTTGTAATAACATAGAAAACATTGATAGAAATGGAGAACACGGTGAATTTCCGCAATATCTTCTTTTCTCTCAATGTTTATGACTTTTTCTCTGATTTGCAAAGGGATGTTGTGGTAATGGCTTTAATTTTAGGTTGAACATAGTGCATGGGAACTATCAAACCCAAATAAATAGTCATGAGACCTAATAGTATAGTGTCTTTCAAATGATTATGTATGGAAACTTTATGGGAAAACAAGAAATACTTCAAAGAGAGGAAACTCTCCTTTCACTAAAGTTTTTTAAGCGTTAGACAGAAAATTTCATCACAGAAATGTAGCGTAAAAAGATTATAAATTGCTTAATCAAGGCAATTTCTCTCCTTTGTCAACCATATTTCAACCATTCATAACTGCATTCAACAAAGATATTATATAGATCTAGTAAATGTCGATTTTCAAAAAAGAAATGAATATGTTTTAATTTTGGATATCTCATGGTATTTTCATATCCCATGTGACTTTGACGTAACAAGTGTCAACTGCATAGTGGATAAATGTGATGGTATTACATTTTGACCTCAAGATAGCTGCCAATAACACCCACCAGGAATCCAACCTGGAATCTGCAGGATCATGTCATAATGGAGCATCATGCCAGTCGCTCTATCAATTGACCTATAGGAGTTTGTAAAAATCTGAAATCTCAGCTTTCTAGAGGTGTCATAGACACTAAAAGATAACTAAAGTCAATACTTTACATGTCAAAGTCCATTGGCTCTTCAAAATACCTTGAGAAATTCAAAGTAACACATACTTTATAATCATAAGAATAGCACCAGCTTTTCTCTTTGACATAAGCAGCAATTCGACTTAACCAATGTTGAAAAAAACAAGGGTCAGGTGAATTTAAACTATTGCATTAATGTAAAAACAAGTTCAAACTTCTTCTCTTTCCACCACAGAAATATTGACTGATTGAGATTTAACACCTCATTCAAGAATTTCCAACTTTATTACAGCAGCTGGTGCACCTAACCATGAGTTCCTGACATTTCTTGCACCAGTACAAAAACATCCAATCCCAGCCACCAGTTGCTCATCCCATTTAAACCATTACCAGACAACAACATTTTTGACTGGTCAAAATTCAAAGATGTTGCAGATGACAATTTAGTCATTTAAGTGAATGAAATTTAAATTTGTTTGGTCTTTTTGAGTTGAAAACATTGCGGGAAATGAAGATAATGCTTCTTACACAATTTCTTCATTTTCCACCATGTTTTTCAAAGTCTTTATGTTTTGGGGAGCCAAAAGAGTCAATGTGTAGGAAACATATTATCCATAGGGAGAGATGATTGACAACTTCTATCAGAAAGAAGATCAACAGAATTGGATTCAAATCAACTACCACCTAGATTTATAGACTGTGATGTTGCCTGCAAAGCTATCTGGGCATTGTCAACCAATGAAAGATGCCTTGTCATTTCTCAATCATCGCTGACAGTGAGAGACCTCATCAGTCTGTATAATAGACAGACAAACAATGTGATTAACTCTATCTCAAACAAGACCCTTACAGTTTTTTTGGAAAACATAGAGAGAAAAGAAGAATTCTGATAATAAGCAATTTCTCCTTTGCTCTAAATATTTTCTATGTAGTAGCATACACATTTTCTACAATAAGCATTAATCATGTACAGATGGCAGCTCCATTCAATTTGTACCACAGGACCAGCCAAATTCATTTTTGTTTGAGAAAATATTTACTTTTATTAACCATTGATATAACACTGAATATAATGCCTTAGCACAATGAACAAAAAAAACCTTGCATTTGATTTTTAGTATCCCTTTTCAAAGGGGCAAAAATTTGGACTGTTCAAATCATAAAGCTGCTGCAGAAATGGCTGTTTAGGCTATATCAAAAGTTATGTACAGCAATCTGTTCTTTTCTATTAATCCTTTTTTCCAACCTTTTTCTACAAGGGACATCAAAACTGTGTCTTATTTCAAGAAGAGGTGTATTACAAAGACAGTAAATGTAGGACAAGTCAACTCTTTCTGACATATGTTTGTTACCAATCAAAGCTGAAGGAATCTTGTTGAAATTGTTAAAATTGTCTAATTCTCAAAGAAATAGTAAACAGCAAGTTTACTCTGTCCCAAACAAGATCTAGTTTTGATGTCTACAACAAACATTTTCTTTTTTTTCCTCAACATTTTCTGTACTATATAGCAAACCATACCTTTAAAATAATCCATTTTGTCATCTACAGCACCTTTCAATTTGGACCACCCTAGGAATTCCCAGTGCATGTACAGCTATATAGAGTACAGTACATGTATATATGGTCAATACATTTTGATTCACCCTTTCCTAAACAAGAGAAAACATAGAGACACATGAAGAGAATGCTGATAACATATATTTTCTCTTTTTTCCTCAGTATTTTCTGTTCCGTACTGCACAAAAATTCCATCTTTATCAACACCCATTTTGTTGTCTGCAGCAGCTTTCTAAATTTGAGTACTCTAAATGTCTGCAGTTTTGGAAAGATTTAAATTGATCAAAATGCTCTTATTTTGTTAACCTGTATTGAAGAACCAGCTTAGGAATCCAGCTTCATGGGGCAACTTGTTTTTAACCGTGGAACACTCCATATTTACTGAGCTAATTGCTGCAGTGCGTTCCAATCTGCTTTAATCCTATTCCCCTCTTCAGCAGCTTCTATTTAGCAGCAGTGATACCATTCTAAAACACACACATGTGACATATTCCTACAAGAAATGAAAAGCTGGTTATCACAAAGTACATCTGAGGCTTTCAACTAATTATGCAGTCAATGTCTACAAGGTTGTTAAATAACTAGTTAACAATTGCATAGGCCTACATGTAAAATGTGCAAACATTTGAGTAAATAGCCTGTTTTCTGTCTAGAATCGACAGCCCATAGGTTGTCAATAGACACCAACTGTACAGTGTTAGCTATCAAGACTCGCACCCGGTAACCTACAAATTGTCTAAATGGATAGTTGTTCAGTTCTGAATGAGAAGTCAAGTGCTGCCTATTGTATATTATACATGCTGAAATGTGACAGTCCATAGGTCCATTCTCTACCAGCAGATGTAAGAAAGATTTATCTCTGCAGATTATGCAGTGATTCAAATTCCATGCACTATTATTTTAGTCCACGAATGTCCATTTGAATCCAGGAGATGTAAGAACAACGTATCTCGACATTTTCATACAGTTATTTGGCTTTCCGTCACTCTTTAACCCATTACCACAGAATGGCTCTTTTTGACTCCCTACAAAATAATGGTCATGGAAAGCATTGCGGAAAATGAAGAAATTGGTTGTGTCAAGCAATTTCTTCATTTCCCTGCAATGTTTTCCATCAAAAAAGACCAAAAAATTGGAGATTCCATTCAATGGAAATTGTCTTCTGCAGGATCATCAAATTGGACTGCCTAAAAACTTTGTTGTTTGGTAATGGGTTAATTTGTTCCCAATCAAGACCAGGTTTGGATGTGTCTAATAGAAAACATTACGGAAAAAGGAGAAAAAACTGGTTACAAACAATTTCTCCTTTAACCTCAATATTTTCTGACCTACATTGTACGTTCCGACAACTACAGTGACAATAAGAGCACTTTAGACACATCACACAGGTCTAACCAAAGATCACTTACTCCTTTTACCATGAAGCTACAGCTAACCAGTAACCATGCTTTTGGTAGCTTCCAAATACAGATCTTTATGGACCAACAAGAACATCTTAGCTACAAAAACAAATGTGTTATAGTGTTCTGTAAGTCTGCGTCTGTCCGTAAACGGCACAAGATCCTTGTGAAAAAAAATGGAATAATGCCTTTTTACTGTTATCTTTTCCAATACAAAATCCTTTTACTGCGTCGCTAACAATGATTAAAAAATTGTCCCAAACGCAAGTAATTACATGTTAGAAGGAAAATAATTTATGCTTGCCATGGTTAATCATAGGATTTACCACGGATGCTCGTTCAGATGTGTTAAATAAACCACTCAGGCATATGGCCTTGGTAAATCCTATGGTTAATCATGGCAAACCATACATATTTCCAAAGTAACTTTCAGAAATTTAGTTAAGTTAATAATTCAGAGATGTTCCTACATACATCTATGTCCATGGATTCTGGTCCCCCTCCATGTTCATGCAACAATCTACACGAAGGATGAAGTATTATCTGCTCAAATGGCAGGGGTATCATTGAATTCCACCAACTCATTGTCGCCAGATTTCGGACATAAAAGTACAATGTAGTTATAATAAAATGTAATAGGAATATACCCTAGATTCCTAGATTTGTATGTTTTTAATTAACTGATAATATAGATAGATAATATCTGAAATTAATTTTCCGAATTTATGATTAGTAGATGAAAGAGTTAATATTTTCAAAACGTTCGACACAAGTTGTGGCGCTTTGTTCACTGTCCGATCTTAAACGATATACAAGACCAAAAAGTCTTTCTAAAAGGTTTACAGGCAATGTTTTGCAACAACCCTCACCTGAACAGCCATTGTTTAGGCCTATATTGACCAACTTTCCTATGTTTTTGAATGGTAGGGTCCTAGTGTGCTATGATGTAAACGAGCGACACCAACATATCAAAGAGTGAATTTCATCAGAGAAACCTCTGATTATAGTGACTATAACAGCAAAATGTTAAAAATAAATGACATAATTAGCCACAGATATAAATTTATATCTATGATTTAGCAGAAATAGTCTAGATATAATTTGCGTTTCTTATCTGACAAACTCGGCTTAAATTTTAAAAAATCCAAAACAAAGTATCCGAAATCTAAGATTATCCGAATTCATGATCAGTTGGGTCACACTGTGAAATACTTATAATTCAACAAAATCATTAAAATTCAATTTCAACATGTCTAAGTGTTTAAATCTTGGTTGATTTTTCCTATCTGATACACATGATCAGCTATTTTATGAAAACTTCCTTACATCTGATAGTACACAGGGCGCGTCCATGTTTGGGGGAAGGTCACCCAAATTGGCTCCTTCATAACTCTATGTAAAATTTTTACACCTTTTCCAAAATGAAAAGAAGCAAAACTTTGCCTAAAATGGCGCAGATCCATCCTTGCCCTGCAAAATTTTCAGCAAATGGACCCACCTCATGTGATTCATTTTTTCACTCAATCATACATACCGTGTCTTTTTCCAGGCCAAAATAGAAACACTGGAAATAGGGGTCACATGTATACCTGCACCCAAACACATGAAATAGTCCTGGAAACAAAGATGGATTCTGGCTCAGTAATGAGAAAACATGTCATCGGGAACCATAATAGACACTTTTGAAAATACAAAAAGTATTGTTATATATTATTTCTATGATATAAGACGGAGGTAAAATGAAACTTAAAACAATTTTTACCGATATGTTGGAATTTTATATATTTTTTAGTTATTGACCCCCTTTTACAAAAAAGGCGGGAAAAGGGGAAACACCAACTCCGTAAATCTCATATTTTTTTCCCAGAAGATGATAATATCTGACATTTTTCAGCTTGTATGCTACAACAGATATGTATGTAACATAAATAAGCTAAATAAAAAACTATGAAAAACAAAATTGAGAAAAAAAAACACTTGATTATACATAAGGTTTGTGATTTTGCGACTGAATTTTTTCCATGTTTAAGAAAAATGAACATTTTTCTTTGATCTATAATTTTTGTAATATTGACTGGCAGGGTATGAAACCTACACCAAAATTATCTCTAATTTATACTTGTGCAAATAAAACAAGAATGGGAAACAGTTACCGTTAAATTTTGGTTATTTATGAATTCAAACTTAGTAGGGGCGCATAAAACAAGGACAAAATTATCCAAAATAGGTCATTCAATTCCATCAAATATTCATTGTAAGGTCAAATGTAACAACACAATATTTCTTATAGTAACTTATATAAAGAACCTATTTTTATCAAATATTCATTGCCAGATTTCCCTGTAGTTACTACATAAACTATTGTGAACAAAATAAGGGCATCATATACATCGGTGGGGAATCATGTGACACTAAATTTCAGAAAATCGTCAATAATTTTGTAAATACTTGGCCAATTTGAAATCGGTTTGAAACAGAAAAAAAGTGTAAAACGCCCGATATCAGATGGGTGGTAACTCTTTAACAAATCAAGTGATAAAAACGTTATTGACGACCAGATTAAGTTTTGGTTTGTCGTCAATAACTTTCATATCAGCTGATTTTTCAAAGATTATCCTTGGCAATCAGCAAAGTCATGGAGTGTTCCCGCTGTCTCTGCTTAAATTTGTCTTTTCAAATCAGTCGTCTATTGACAGAATTGTTGGAAAATATCGAAAATATTATGTCAGGTGATTCCCCGCCGTGATAGAAGATTCGTGGGGTTGAAGAGGGTTGAAATTGGTGCCATGTACTACTGTATAAGAACGCATTTTTTAATCAAATTAAGCTTATCTTACACAAACATGTATATTTGATTACCGGGTCTTTACATACCTATAGTCCTTTAATTAACGATATTATGGCACATGTTTACAAAATTTGCCCTTGCAAAAAAAAAAAACAAAAAAAAAACCGCAATAGCAAAGTCATAACTACTGTAAATTTGCATTTGATGGTTCGAATCTTGCAGGTCCCTTACACCTTCTAGATTTGAACCAAGACATGCAACGTTGAACTGAAAATTGAAAAGGATTGCCTTTTGTTTATTACTGTAAAATTTGTAAACAAGTGTCATTATAATAAAAAAAATCAAGGCAGAAGACGCAATATTGATACTATATCAAATCAAAACTGTACCAGTCCAAAAGAACAGAAAGCACTGAGTAAAAGGGACACATTGATGATAACACATTGATGATAATCAACAACCTCTTCTTTTCTCTCAATGTTTTACTCAAATTATTTCTACAATGGACGTTAAAGCCAGAGGGTAACAGATGGTCTAATTGCAAAAAAATGATTTTTTTTTGAAAAAACATGCAAAACTTTTGTGTTGGCCACCTCAGAATGGTTAATAATATGCGATTCAGACAGAGATTGAGCCGAAATTATAAGAGAGAAAGCCGAATTTAGGGAGAATCCAAACCGAAATTTTACCCCGTCACAGATGCGGTTGAATTTATTTTTAACTGTCACGCATGCGCATACAGCGCGGACCAAGATTCAAACGAGATTCATACTTTAATTTCAATATGACGTCATCATGTTTGTTGTGACGTCATTTAAGAAAGTCGCATGTCCTACTGTTCTTGACCTACTTTTGACATCGCTTCATGAATTTGGTATCAAATTGCGAAAAAATGAGTCGTTGCTTCAATAGTTTGTCGTAATTATTTAATCAGGTCATATAAAGCTTAAAAAGTGTACATTTCGTTTGTTTTTGACAAATTTTGGGTCTAAATCTGGGAAATAGTAGCTTTAAAAAAAGACTTGTTAAGAGAAGGATATATCAGTGCTTTGCTCTTTATAACCAAATCAGTAAATTCATAACAATTGTCGGCCTATTGAAACAGTTATTTCTTAATTTCTCTTAGTGTTTTTCTGTTATTTCTACCAGTGATCTGGGACCCGTTTTATCAACGAAATTACGCACATTATTTTCGTAGATTTGAACGGAAGTTCAATTTTTTTGCGTAAGTGCGTTTAACAAAACATGTTCGCAGCTAAGATAAGAATTTCCTAAGTTTTTTCCGTAACTTTACGATCAAAAATAGTTGACGTAAATCTGTTCGTCACCACTGTCGATGCCTAAATTTACCGTTTATAGCCTTGATAACACCAAAATTACTGAAATATCAAAATATCTATGAAAGGAATTGTTGAAATTGAACAAACCACGGAAAATTCATGTGAATAGCAATGGATTTTGTGCTAACAATAGACTGGGTTTAAAGTTATGTTTTGATAAACCGTCAGTGTTGTCATGAAATATCGTAACTACGGCCTGATTTAAGCCGTAGTTACGAGATCTCATAACAGCTCCAACGAATTACTATTGTATGTCCGAAATAACGTGACGATTAACTGGATAAAATCGTTTTCTATTTCGCTGTACTTTCACTTTCTTTTTTGTTGCTATTTATAGAATACAACATGAAAAAGTATTGTTCATGTATTTCCTATTCTAATGAAATGAATGTACGTTTAATATACATTTAATCGCCAGAGTGTTCAGAACGATAATATTTAAGCACTTTTCATGCTAGTAACAACGAGAAATACGAGAATTATCTCCATATCTCCTTATGCAGAAAAATACACTTTAAGGACAGATCCTCCATTTCCTACGGTAAGATTTTTCTTATTTTTTCTGTACTGATATTTAAATATATGAGAAGTAAAAAAATGACTTAAAAACTATAGGTCACCAAGCGAATTAAAAAGTTATTGGATTTCAAGGGAGGCTACTCTTGTCTAAAATTGCAATAATGAAGTGTCACTTAAATACCCACAAAAAAGGTGTTCGAAAAGACTAGGATTACATAAATAAGTCTTTATTGTGTTCAATATGTTTTATTCTGTCCAAATGAGTATCAATTTGGGAAAATTTAGTGATGATTTTGAAATTTTTAGTAAAACATTCTTTCAAAAGTAGCTGAAATTGCTCTTTTTTCGCAACGTTTCTGATAATAGAAAATATTCCAGCGGTAAGAATTTTTTTCTTTTTTGGTATAGACATAGTGCTTGGTCATACCTACAAAAAAAAAAAGAAAAATATAGCAAACCAAGCGTTTTTCTTAGTTATTAGTACAAATTGGTTTACTTTTTGCAGCTCTGTCCGAAATTGTTTCGCTACTTTTATCCATTTTCTTCCTTATTACCAGCTATAGATAATAAAAAGTGTCATATTTTGTGTCCAGCTGAAGCGGACTAGCTCATAAAGACACCACATTGCTTTTGTTGCTCCGTTTCCTATCGCTAACGCCACATGTTGAACGCGTAACAGAAAGCGAAATGTACCATCCGAGTACTATTACACTTTAATTGACCAAACAGAGAAAATTGAAATAACCGAAAATGGTCTTGTCATTTATCAACCAAGCATTAACTAAATGTAAAAAATACATTTGCTGAAAAGACCAATTACTGAAACAGCTTTATTTCGTTATTTAGGATATGCGCAGTAAGTTGCGCAGTAACAACTGGAGGATCTGTCCTTAAATAGTTTTCACGGCCGATATATATTAATATTTACGAGTAAGTAAACCGAGGTGAGAACAATATCGAATCTTTCCGAAGTGCATTTCACGGAAATAACCGAGTGCTGTAAATACCCGATCATCGGCGATAATAACCGAAATCCATTATGGTTCCAGATCGTGAAAAGCATCCAATGAAAACCTTAGCTCAAAATCATTCATGCAGAGAGCAAGGCATCATCAGAAAAGGGGCCAATATTTTTAAAGAACTATTTTAGCACCACATGGCCCGGAAGGACTTCTCCGAGTGACCTAACTCCTAGATGCGAAGATATTTTTCCCAAATGTATCAAAAGTGATATTTTTTGTTTGATTTAGCCCTAATACAATAGAAATGTGCATATATAACAATATTCTAACAGTCAATAAAAAAGTTGCTGGCATCCAAAAATATGGTATCGCGACTGAATTTCGGGTCCGCGACACCGCTTCGACCAATTCAAAGCGATATTTTGAGTCCAAGAGTTCTCCAAAGTTTTTGATGGATTATACCAATGAAAAGTCCTATTGCATGTGCAATCCTCCAGTTCTATAATTAAGCCATTTGGGGTTCCTTTAAGCTTTCAAAGTCAAATTTTTAGACAAATTATGCATATTCAGATGTACATGCCAAAACATACACATTACTGGTCCTTGTACAGCTAAAACGAGTTAAGTTACACAATTACGAACAAAAAATGTCCCACTATAGTTTCGGTCTTAGATTTTTTTCTCATTGACATATTTCAGTTTTACTATCAATTAACTACTTGAATTTAATAAAGATTTTAAAACATGACCAAAGTGTTTCTAATTTTGCGACATTTAATGAATAAAATATTTTATGGAACGTAAAATGACGTAACGTAATTCACAGACACGTAATTCACAATTTTGAACATACAATGAAATTTCACAGGTAATAATTCTGAAGAGAAATCTTGTTCTTGGTTTAAGTAATCTACACATGTGTAGGTACATGCCCAACTATGTATTTAACTTAAGCGTTGATTGTGTGAAATTTTAAAGAGCATTAACGTAATTCACATTTACTGCTCCTTGAACGGGATAGCTTACTTCATTGCAAAGTGTGACTTACTACAATCTACTGCTACCTTCAAGAGTAATACAATGTGTTTGCACACGCTGTTGACTATTTATAAATGATATTTAATATCATGTATTCAAAACATGGTTTCGTTTTATGATGTATGTAAAACTAAATAACGTAATTCACACCAGACCATGTGAAATATGCATAATTGTTCGCAGAAAAATGCATTTATCTTAAATTTCTTTATTTCACCACTAAAAATAATTTGGAAAAGCTACTGGTTGGGATACTAGGTATACTGTATATGTATTATATATGTACTCTCCGTACAAAAGTGATGAACTGGACCACCCCCGAAGTGGGACAGCTGTTTTTTTTTACCCATTTTCCGACTTATCGAGACATTACTCTCACATATTTAATCAGATATATGGGGTTTTGTTATTATTTCTATTTGACCACTCCTTTGACATTATGTTAAAGACGATTCATCAATATAATTGTACAAACATAGCTTCTTAGGTCCATGGGACAGGTATTTCTCGTATTTGATACATTTAACTCGTTTTAGCTGCGTAAGTGAGAAAAATGAAGCTTTGCACTAAGCAATAGGTCCAATTGCACCTTTCTTCTTAGAGACCAGTCCAAATGACTACTTTTGTGAATTTTAATCTTTTGATAATAAGTGATTCGACATCATTTTTAAGGAATTTTAGTCTGTGGCACCAAATTGATGTGGCAGTTGGTTCAGCTTACCATGTGTTCCAGTCTATTTCAAAACAGAAGCAATCAAAACACCAAACTGATGAAAGAAATTGTTTATTCTACAGAGACAAATTCCTAGTGCCACCTTACATTACCAAGATTTAGATGGGAGGGGTGTTTAACAAAGAAAACTTACAAATATTTATGTGTTTGTCGGAACCCGAATCTGTACAGAAAGCGCTTTCGGAGTCTGCAAACCTCGATAAAGCGCCAAACTCACTACTTGGTCACTTTGCTTGGACTTTTAGCAGCTCAGTCCAGCAATCTTGGTCTACCAAGAGACCGAGACATATTAAATGCCATATTTTAATCATGTACAGTTATTTTCTACAGACAATTACCCCGAAGATAAGTCAGTAACTGTAAATACGAATATTTAAGTGTGGTCTAATTTGAATGAAGTTACAAATGACAAAATGGATGTTGATAAAATAGGGATTACTGCATGATATAGCAGACCCTGATAAGCCTTTTCTACTTTTGCTTTAAACTTTTTCCAAGCCTTTCCTCTTAGGAATGTCAAAACAATGAGGGATTGTCTTAACAAGCAAAATGAAATGACATTTTCATCAGGAGCGTTTAAAAGATATATCACATCCGGAACATGTGTGGAACTGGCCTTGTTTTGTCTTCTCTACTTTGAGCCATTTTCAAATCGGTCAGGTATCAACTGTTAACCTTTCCCAAGCAAGACCTGGTTTTGGCATTCTTTGTAAAAAAGTCTTGGGAAAACTTTGATGCAAATGAAGGAAATGCTGATAACCAGCATTCTCTCCTTTTACCTCAATATTTTCTGTGCCATACAGTACACAAAGTCTATCTTCACCAACATCCACTTGTCATCTGAAGCAGGTTTTGAATTAGAATTAAATTTGTTGTTTTGGAAAGGGTTAACAGAATTATGACATGACATGAGGTTCTTGATAATTTCTTCTTTCCCTCAGTATTTCCAGGGCTTCATGTGCTCTGCAAGTCGAATCAGATAAACAAGTACTCCCCCTTTCATCTCATTATCCCTAAATATTGGTAGAAAACCAGAAATATGTAGCTGATGATCATAAGTATTTTTCCTTCAATAAATATGTTTATCCCTCCCCCAAACATTAAAATTTTAGGCCAGGGTGGTTAACTTCAACAACTGCTACAAACAACAAAATGGAAGGCAAATGACATTTGTATACATTATACTTCAGAAGTCTGAAAATTTTAAGACAGAAGGATTAAATGCTAGTCACCAACAATGTTACATTTTCTTCTTTTGTATCAATGTTTGCCTAAGCCTATTCTAACACGGTGGGGAATCATGTGACATAATAATGGTAGAAAATAAAAAAGTTATTGATGACAGACCAAAATTTTAGTTGGTTGTCCATGATTTTCTATCAGCTGAGGTTTAAAAGATTTACCATGTGCAGCTTATTCCCCGCATTTTCAGACCTGAACTCTGCTTCTGACCAAATTCATATTGGATAATTGGATATTACAGAGTCCTCCCTAATCCATTAAGCTGTATGGGCCCCACTACAGCTTCCTGTAATCAATGTTATGTCACTACAGCTTCAAAAGTACCCCTACAGCTTAATTTCTTCAAAAAGATCACCAAATAGGGGAATTCGTAGACATTTCATGTCAAAAAAGTGATAAATAATGTATTTTTATAATATGAAATGTAATGATTCTGTATAAAAACATATTGGGAAAAGAAGAAATTGCTCAATTTGAGCAATTTCTTCTTTTGCCATTATGTTTTTGTTCACAATTATTTTGCCTGAACTAATTGCATGTCAAGGTTTACCACTTATAATTTGCCACTACGACTTCAAATTATTCGGGGGTGGGAATGGGGGAGGGAGGGGGGGAGAACCCTTCATTATCATATAGTTATTGAAGACTTTCTGAAATGGTTAAATTGTGTCATGTGTTTCCCCACCGTCTTCTAAAATTGACATGTCAAATAGGGCTTGTTTGGGACAGAGTAAAAAGCTTCTTTTGTTATGTATGTAGAATCTAACTAACAAACTATTCCATATTTGTCATCACCAGTCTGATCCTATAAGATTGAAGGAAAAAGAGAAATGCTAGTTTTCAAAACTTTCATCATTTACCTCAATGCTTTAACAGTTTGAATTAAGGTAGACCACCCATGTAATGAAATTCATGTGACATCGGATTTTTTGTGTGTCGTTGCAATCATTTCTTACAAATCTGATCTATGTCCACACAATTATGAGTTAGAAAAAGACATTTACCACCACCAAAAGTTTACAATGTCACTAGAAAATAATCACAAAGTTACATGGATCTCGTTAGGGTTGGATTACTTTAATAAAGCTTCAGTTTCAAACACTATCATTACCTTAACCAATTACAAAACAGTAGAATTTTCGACTGGTGAGTGGTCGAAATTAAAAGGAATTGCAGTACACACTTTAAGCCAATTTTAAATTTTTTGGTCTTATTTTGTAGAAAATTTCTTCATTTCATATAATGTTTTCAAATGCCTTATATTGTGGGGAATCAAAAACGTCCTTGTGTGGGAAAGGGTTAAAACTTAAAATCAATAAAAACTGGTAAACAATTGATATCAAACAGCAATGAACGTATAGCTCTCAATTTTACTCTTGCCGAGACTCATACTCAGAACTCACAATTTCCCTGGCATTTTAACATTTAAACTAAAAAGTGTTCTCCTTGAGCTTTGATACTGTGTATGATATCCAGTTATCAGTGTTCATTTTCATTTACAAGTGTTGCCTTGGTTGCAAGAAAAATACATAATGCATATCCACGGGTCATTGCAAATCCGTTTTAAGATTTGATTTATTGGGGGTTTACCCCGTTTTCAACTACTAATGTCATATTGCGGCAGCTGGACCACCTAACTTAAACTATGGATTCCTAGCGTTTTTCATACCAGTACTACCACAACACCCTTACTGAGCCTCCAGCTGCTCCCCCACATAGGTTCACGATATCAAACCATTGACGGGTGACTTTTTTGTCAGCAAGGGTATTTGCCGCGGCCAGGTATTGAACCCGGGACCTCTCGAATGAAAGGCAGATGAGCTACCAACTGCGCCATGGCACCGTTTTAAGAACATATATATAATTAATTGTTGTTTAAAGTGTATAGTGTTTACATTACTTTCCTACAATAGCAAAGAATTTTGTATTAAAATAGACTGGCATTACCAATCTCAGTCTTTCCAAACGTTGCAGAATGTTTACTGGACATTTGGTCTGGTAAAAAAAAATATTTACCAGACCGAATATTTTTTTACAAGACCGAATATTTTCACAAATAACAAAATTAACATCTGATCCTGAAGTAAAATGATAATTTTCTCGAGTTTTTTTATGATTTTACATGGAATTTTTAACAATCTTCACAATCTAATTGTTCTCAGCCAGGCCTTTATTAATTGTTTGAAAACCCAGATTACATGTTGTAATTGAAACTCATATTTTGCAAAATTTTACCAAGTTCCAATCACTGCCTTAAAATATTTTACCTGACAATCAGTCCTGTGAACTACAAATCCATACCAGACCGAGTCAGTTTTTATAAGACATGTCGGTCGGTCTGACGAGTTTCGGAAAGACTGCTTTACCATTATGTTTGGATAAACCGCCAGTGTTGTGATAAAATCCCTTAACCCTTTCCCAAATGACAAAATTTTGGGGTTGCACAATTTTAAATTTGCCACAGACAACAAAATTTAGATAAGTAAAGGTTGGAATAGTGGGAAATATAGCATGTATATCGTCGGTGAAAATGCAAAACCTCGTATGTCGATTCCTGTGATTTTCAAAGTACAAAATTGTGTGCCCAGTTTAGACAATTCTCGCAGGTTTTGCGATATTTATACTGATCAGTATTAATGACATATTATTTGTGAACAGTATGTCAAAATTTAAAGTAAAACATTTTAGTTTGAGAAAAGAGTTACACTTTTTTCCCTCCCCTTTGAAATTTTCAAAAAACGAGATACGAGGTTTTGCATTTACAACGACGATATTTTGAGACAAAAGTTAAAATTGCTGGTTTCTTCTTTTGTCTCAAAGTTTTCCCAAGCCTTTTCTAATAGGGACGTCAAAACCAGGTCTTGTTTGAGAAAGGTTTAACTACCGCTTGAACCAAGCCGTTTTTATAACACACCAATGAAAATCAAAATACTATTTGTTTTTCCGAAATTACGTCACCTTTAGGCAGGGGCAGGCGGATAAAATCGCTCCCTATGATAGACAGATTCCCAAAGCTTCTAACTGCGAATATACTCTCTGCCGAAAACCAGCATTTTATTCATTTGCCTCAATATTTTCTTGACGATATTAAGGTTTACAGACCCTAAAAAATCACCACTTCCTACTAGCCTTACCAAATGCACCAAATTACACACACTTGTAAATATACTTCAAATAAGTTGATTCATCGTGCCGGATTTCAAGGTTATGGATCAAGAAGAAAATAATTTACAAATATTATTTAACTCTTTATTCATATATATATGCAAGGGAGGTAATTTTTCAACATTTTTGTCAAAGACTTCCATAAGTATGTATTAATTCAAAATTCTAAACCGTTCAAAATGCTTATAATGTTTGTATTTGGAATGGAAATGTAACATAGTGACAGTTTAGGAATTACTGGCACTTTTCAAATTTCGCATCTGGGTCTTTGGTGCTAATAAGGGTTTGGATACCTTAATCAAAAAGCCTATCTTTATCAATATTCATGTCTTGGTCTGCAGCAGCTTTTGAATTTGACCATCCCAAAATTTTGCCATTTCTGTTTGGGAAAAGATTAACGCGGTTACGCCTGTGTAACTGTTACGTCTTATGTCGGGGTGGCGCCCCAAAACCATCGCTGTTTACTGAAATGTTTGTATCTTGTCGCAAACTGACATTGTCAAATGGACAATTCTAAACGAGTCTAAAGGATTCCTGGCTCTTCTTTGTTTACATGCAAAAATGAGTTTATTAGATTAAAATGGCCCTAAGACCAGAAAAATATGTTGTTTGGGAAAGGACCAATGCCTTTGTTAAGTCTTATGTCGGGGGCTGCGCCCCCGAACCCCTGCTGTTAACAAAGTGTTTATATCTTGTTTTATACTCACACCATCACATGGATGATTCTAAATGAGTCCAAGGATTGTTGGCTATTAAAATGGCCCTAGGTCAACAATTTTTTCACACTGACAGTATACAGGACAATCCGACATGTATCAATGGCGCATCCAGAGGGGTTCGCGGATTCGAACGAATCCTCCTCTGTAGCCTAGTAAAATCATTTTCATGCAGAAATTCCTTAAAAAATGTGTAATAATTTCTTACACTGGCGGATCCAGACGGTGGATTCAAAAGAAATCTGAGCATGATACACTTTCATCCCATAATGTTAATTATCATTCATAATGTCATTTTCAGCTTTGTTCTACTTACATCAGGGGGTGGCTTTTTTGGAGAGGTAGGGGGGGGGGGGGGTCGAGGCAAGAATTTATTTCCATTATCTTTTTTGAAGACACATAAAAATTGTAACTATGCACGGGACACAAAAAAAAACAACGAATTAAAACATGACTTACCTTGTTAACTTATGTTCGTTTAGATTTGCAATTAGAGTCTAGTGTATCTCACCATTCAGCAAAATTCATCAAATTTTGGCATCATGGCATTGGGGTCGAAAACTCATGACATTTCACAAATAATCATTTATTCTGTCTCTGCAGTTTATCAATGCAACTCACAATAAATTCATTGTCAACCAAAATATCAAACCATCTCCACACAATTTTTTCTTGCTTGAAAATTTCTTTTTCCACCGAAAAAAAAAACAAAAACAACAACAGTACTTTCTGACTCACCTTGAACGAACTTTAGGGCGAACTTGATTGGGCTATAGACCTTAAGCCACCAATAACCCCTGCTCCCCCCCAGGGGGAATTTTAAGGGTATGATTTTCTGAAAGCCTATACCAAATGCTACAAGATGAGCGTTGTTTGCACTCTGGCCGTTGGGGCTTTTGGCTGTAACCCTTATCTAAAACCCTTTACCCTTTTAAATTTTTCATTCAAATATATAAAAATTACTAGAGCGGCGACACCTAAATGATGTCACATGAAAGAATGAGTGAAATGAATGGAACTTATTCTTGCAACTTGCTGGAAATATTTGATTTCAAAAGAGGGAAATATATTTGTAATAACATAGAAAACATTGATAGAAATGGAGAACATGGTGAATTTCCGCAATATCTTCTTTTCTCTCAATGTTTATGACTTTTTCTCTGATTTGCAAAGGTAAGTTGTGATAATGGCTTTAATTTTAGGTTGAACATAGTGCATGGGAACTAATAACCCCCCAAAATAGTCATGAGACCTAATAGTATAGTGTCTTTCAAATGATTATGTATGGAAACTTTATGGGAAAACAAGAAATACTTCAAAGAGAGAAAACTCTCCTTTCACTAAAGTTTTTTAAGCTTTAGACAGAAAATGTCATCACAGAAATGTAGCGTAAAAAGATTATAAATTGCTTAATCAAGGCAATTTCCCTCCTTTGTCAACCATATTTCAACCATTCATAACTGCATTCAACAAAGATATCATATAGATCTAGTAAATGTCGATTTTCAAAAAAGAAATGAATGTGTTTTAATTTTGGATATCTCATGGTATTTTCATATCTCATGTGACTTTGATGTTACAAGTGTCAAATGCATAGTGGATAAATGTGATGGTATTACATGTTGACCTCAAGATAGCTGCCAATAACACCCACCAGGAATCCAACCTGGAATCTGCAGGATCATGCCATAATAGAGCATCATGCCAGTCGCTCTATCAATTGACCTATAGGAGTTTGTAAAAATCTGAAATCTCAGCTTTCTAGAGGTGTCATAGACACTAAAAGATAACTAAAGTTATTACTCTATATGTCAAAGTCCATTGGCTCTTCAAAATACCTTGAGAAATTCAAAGTAACACATACTTTATAATCATAAGAATAGCACCAGCTTTTCTCTTTGACATAAGCAGCAATTCGACTTAACCAATGTTGAAAAAAAACAAGGGTCAGGTGAATTTAAACTATTGCATTAATGTACAAACAAGTTCAAACGTCTTCTTTCCTTTCCACCACAGAAATATTGACTGATTGAGATTTAACACCTCATTCAAGAATTTCCAACTTTATTACAGCAGCTGGTGACCTAACCATGAGTTCCTGACATTTCTTGCACCAGTACAAAAACATCCAATCCCAGCCACCAGTTGCTCATCCCATTTAAACCATTACCAGACAGCAACATTTTTGACTGGTCAAAATTCAAAGATGTTGTAGATGACAATTTAGTCATTTAAGGTATTCACACACTAATGGGCATAAAATTCTACGGGTTGGATCACTTTATTTTTTCAATCTACATACAAAGAGACACCTTTTCTGAAAAAATAAAAGAATTTGACCGCAATTTCACAATTTTATGACAAATTTAAGATATATCACACCGATATGAAAAATGGGCTTTTCGCACACTGAGTAACAGATGCTCAAAACTCAATAAAAAGTGACATTTTGCAAGAAACATCTATAATTTATGCACCAAACAAGAGCTTATTAAATATACTACTATAAAAAATTACGCTTGACATATTGTGGCAACAATAATATTGGGAAAAATGCAAAAGGGGGAATGCATAGCAACAAAATCTTCTTGAAAATCTGTTTTAAATTTTTTGGGCTGTCATATACAAAAAGTCATTCTACATTAAGTATTAGTGGGGTCTTTCTAATCAGAACTTCAAAAATATCTACACAGGTGTAGGAAGTAAATGCATAAGAATCGGCAAATTTCGCCGTCCAAAATTAAAGAAATCGCCATGGTAACATGCCTTGTGCGTTTTTTGACACACGCAAAGAACATGTTAAATTTTATTTTGCTTTAAGTATCTATCCATTCGGACATGATTTTGTGAAGAGGTTAAACTGAAAATTGAATTATAATTCACTTACAAATCACCCATTTTCAAATCTATCAACCGATTTCCCTACAATTTGGTTTTAATTGTATGACAACAAGCTATACACGCGTCGACGTCAATTATACAGAACGCGGGAACGACGTCGTATTTTTTGGCGGCGACGTTATGACGTCATCAAAACAAATCCTGAACTGTTACTTTTGTTTCAAGATAAATGCAGAAAGAGGTTATTTTTTTCAACATTTTATCTTTAAAACTCTAAAATATTGGAACAAAAGGATTTAATTATACTAACACAAATAATTTCCTATGGAAAAAATATTTGAAAGAAAATACGGAAAATGTCGACAAATGTCGACATTTGCCGATGATTTTTGACGTTCATTAGTGTGCGAATACCTTAAGTGAATGAAATTTAAATTTGTTTGGTCTTTTTAAGTTGAAAACATTGTGGGAAATGAGGATAATGCTTGTTACAAGCAATTTCTTCATTTTCCACCATGTTTTTCAAAGTCTTTATGTTTTGGGGAGTCAAAAGAGTCAATGTGTAGGAAACATATTATCCATAGGGAGAGATGATTGACAACTTCTATCAGAAAGAAGATCAACAGAATTGGATTCAAATCAACTACCACCTAGATTTATAGACTCTGATGTTGCCTGCAAAGCTATCTGGGCATTGTCAACCAATGAAAGATGCCTTGCCATTTGTCAATCATCGCTGACAGTGAGAGGCCTCATCATTCTGTATAATAGACAGACAAACAATGTGATAAACTCTATCTCAAACAAGACCCTTACAGTTTTTTTGGTTTTTGGAAAACATAGAGAGAAAAGAAGAATTCTGATAATCAGCAATTTCTCCTTTGCTCTAAATATTTTCTATGTAGTAACATACACATTTTCTACAATAAGCATTAATCATGTACAGATGGCAGCTCCATTCAATTTGGACCACAGGACTAGCCAAATTCATTTTTGCTTGAGAAAATATTAACTTTTATTAGCCATTGATATAACACTGAATATATTGCCTTAGCACAATGAACAAAAAAACTTGCATTTGATTTTTAGCATCCCTTTTCAAAGGGGCAAAAATTTGGACTGTTCAAATCATAAAGCTGCTGCAGAAATGGCTGTTTATATCAAAAGTTATGTACAGCAATCTATTCTTTTCTATTAATCCTTTTTTCCAACCTTTTTCTACAAGGGACATCAAAACTGTGTCTTATTTAGGGAAGAGGTGTATTACAAAGACAGTAAATGTAGGCCAAGTCAACTCTTTCAGACAAATAAATGTTTGTTACCAATCAAAGCTGAAGGAATCTTGTTGAAATTGTTAAAATTGTCTAATTCTCAAAGAAATAGTAAACAGCAAGTTAACTCTGTCCCAAACAAGATCTAGTTTTGATGTCTACAACCAACATTTTCTTTTTTTCCCTCAACATTTTCTGTACTATATAACAAACCATACCTTTAAAATAATCCATTTTGTCATCTACAGCACCTTTCAATTTGGACCACCCTAGGAATTCCCAGTGCATGTACAGCTACATAGAGTACAGTACATGTATATATCGTCCCTTGACATCCAGAAGTTGCTATCAGCAGTTAAAATTTAACTGCTGATAGCCACTTCTAGCTGTCAAGGAACGATATGGTCAACACATTTTGATTCACCCTTTCCTAAACAAGGGAAAACATAGAGACACATGAAGAGAATGCTGATAACATAGATTTTCTCTTTTTTCCTCAGTATTTTCTGTTCCGTACTGCACAAAAATTCCATCTTTATCAACACCCATTTTGTTGTCTGCAGCAGCTTTCTAAATTTGAGTACTCTAAATGTCTGCAGTTTTGGAAAGATTTAAATTTATCAAAATGCTCTTATTTTGTTAACCTGTATTGAAGAATCAGCTTAGGAATCCAGTTTCATGGGGCAACTTGTTTTTAACCGTGGAACACTCCATATTTACTGAGCTAATTGCTGCAGTGCGTGCCAATCTGCTTTAATCCTTTTCCCCTCTTCAGTAGCTTCTATTCAGCAGCAGTGATACCATTCTAAAACACACACATGTGACATATTCCTACAAGAAATGAAAAGCTGGTTATCACAAAGTACATCTGAGGCTTTCAACTAATTATGCAGTCAATGTCTACAAGGTTGTTATATAACTAGTTAACAATTGCATAGGCCTACATGTAAAATGTGCAAACATTTGAGTAAATAGCCTGTTTTCTGTCTAGAATCGACAGCCCATAGGTTGTCAATAGACACCAACTGTATAGTGTTAGCTATCAGGACTCGCACCCGGTACCCGACAACTTGTCTAAATGGATAGTTGTTCAGTTCCAAATGAGAAGTCAAGTGCTGACTATTGCATATTATACATGCTGAAATATGACAGTCCATATGTCCATTCTCTACCAGCAGATGTAAGAAAGATTTATCTCTGCAGATTATGCAGTGATTCAAATTCCATGCACTATTATTTTAGTCCATGAATGTCCATTTGAATCCAGGAGATGTAAGAACAACGTATCTCGACATTTTCATACAGTTATTTGGCTTTCCGTCACTCTTTAACCCATTACCACAGAATGGCTCTTTTTGACTCCCTACAAAATAATGGTCATGGAAAACATTGCGGAAAATGAAGAAATTGGTTGTGTCAAGCAATTTCTTCATTTCCCACAATGTTTTCCATCCAAAAAGACCAAAAAATTGGAGATTCAATTCAATGGAAATTGTCTTCTGCAGGATCTTCAAATTGGATTGCCTAAAAACTTTGTTGTTTGGTAATGGGTTAATTTGTTCCCAATCAAGACCAGGTTTGAATGTGTCTAATAGAAAACATTACGGAAAAAGGAGAAAAAACTGGTTACAAGCAATTTCTCCTTTAACCTCAATATTTTCTGACCTACATTGTACGTCTCGACAACTACAGTGACAATAATAGCACTTTAGACACATCACACAGGCCTAACCAAAGATCACTTACTCCTTTTACCATGAAGCTACAGCTAACCAGTAACAATGCTTTTGGTAGCTTCCAAATACAGATCTTTATGGACCCACAAGAACATCTTAGCTGCAAAAACAAATGTGTTATAGTGTTCTGCAAGTCTGCGTCTGTCCGTAAACGGCACAAGATCCTTGTGAAAAAAATGGAATAATGCCTTTTTACTGTTATCTTTTCCAATACAAAATTCTTTTACTGCGTCGCTAACAATGATTAAAAAATTGTCCCAAACACAAGTAATTACATGTTAGAAGGAAAATAATATATGTTTCGCCATGGTTAATCATGGGATTTACCACGGATGCTCGTTCAGATGAGTTTAATAAACCACTCAGGCATATGGCCTTGGTAAATCCTATGATTAATCATGGCAAACCATACATATTTCCAAAGTAACTTTCAGAAATTTAGTTAAGTTAATAATTCAGAGATGTTCCTACGTACATCTATGTCTATGGATTCTGGTCCCCCTCCATGTTTATGCAACAATTTACACGAAGGATGAAGTATCATCTGCTCAAATGGCAGGGGTATCATTGGATTCCACCAACTCATTGTCGCCAGATTTCGGACATAAAAGTACAATGTAGTAATAATAAAATGTAATAGGAATATACCCTAGATTCCTGGATTTGTATGTTTTTTTAATTAACTGATAATATAGATAGATGATATCTGAAATTAATTTTCCGAATTTATAATTAGTAGATGAAAGAGTAAATATTTTCAAAAAGTGCGACACAAGTTGTGGCGCTTTGTTCACTGTCCGATCTTAAACGATATACAAGACCAAAAAGTCTTTCTAAAAGGTTTACAGGCAATGTTTTGCAACAACCCTCACCTGAACAGCCATTGTTTAGGCATATATTGACCTACTTTCCTATGTTTTTGAATGGTAGTGTGCTCTGATGTAAACGAGCGACGCCAACATATCAAAGAGTGAATTTCATCAGAGAAACCTCGGATTATAGTGACTATAACAGCAAAATGTTAAAAATAAATGACATAATTAGCCACAGATATAAATTTATATCTATGATTTAGCAGAAATAGTCTAGATATAATTTGCGTTTCTTATCTGACAAACTCGGCTTAAATTTTAAAAAATCCAAAACAAAGTATCCGAAATCTAAGATTATCCGAATTTATGATCAGTTGGGTCACACTGTGAAATACTTATAATTCAACAAAATTCCATTTCAACATGTCTAAGTGTTTAAATCTTGGTTGATTTTTCCTATCCGATACACATGATCAGCTATTTTATGAAAACTTCCTTACATCTGATAGTACACAGGGCGCGGCCATGTTTGGGGGAAGGTCACCCAAATTGGCTTCTTCATTACTCTATGTAAATTTTTTACACCATTTCCAAAATGAAAAGAAGCAAAACTTTGCCTAAAATGGCACAGATCCATCCTTGCCCTGCAAAATTTTCAGCAAATGGACCCACCTCATGTGATTCATTTTTTCACAATTTTCACTCAAACATACATACCGTGTATTTTTCCACGCCAAAAAAGAAACACTGGAAATAGGGGTCACATGTATACCTGCACCCAAACACACGAAATAGTCTTGGAAACAAAGATGGATTCTGGCTCAGTAATGAGAAAACATGTCACTGAAAAGCATCCAATGAAAACCTTAGCTCAAATCATTGATGCAGAGAGCAAGGCATCATCAGAAAAGGGGCCAATATTTTTAAAGAACTATTTTAGCACCCCATGGCCCGGAAGGACTTCTCCGATTGACCTTACTCCTGGATGAGAAGATATTTTTCCCAAATGTATCAAAAGTGATATTTTTGTTTGATTTAGCCCTAATACAATAGAAATGTGCATATATAACAATATTCTAACAGTCAATAAAAAAGTTGCTGGCATCTAAAAGTATGGTATCGCGACTGAATTTCGGGTCCGTGACACCGCTTCGACCAATTCAAAGCGATATTTTGAGTCGAAGAGTTCTCCAAAGTTTTTGATGGATTATACCAATGAAAAGTCCTATTGCATGTGCAATCCTCCAGTTCTATAATTAAGCAATTTGGGGTCCCTTTAAGCTTTCAAAATCAAATTTTTAGACAAATTATGCACATTCAGATGTACATGCCAAAACATACACATTACTGGTCCTTGTACAGCTAAAACGAGTTAAGTTGCACAATTACGAACGAAAAATGTCCCACTATAGTTTCGGTCTTAGATTTTTTCCCATTGACATATTTCGGTTTTACTATCAATTAACTACTTGAATTTAATAAAGATTTTAAAACATGACCAAAGTGTTTCTAATTTTGCGACATCTAATTAATAAAATATTTTATGGAACGTAAAATGACGTAACGTAATTCACACACACAGTAATTCACAATTTTGAACATACAATAAAATTTCACAGGTAATAATTCTGAAGAGAAATTCTTGGTTTATGTAATCTACACATGTGTAGGTACATGCCCAACTATGTATTTAACTTAAGCGTTGATCGTGTGAAATTTAAAAGAGCATTAACGTAATTCACTTTTACTGCTCCTTGAACGGGATAGCTTACTTCATTGCAAAGTGTGACACACTACAATCTACTGCTACCTTCAAGAGTTATAGAATGTGTTTGCACACGCTGTTGACTATTTATAAATGATATTTAATATCATGTATTCAAAACATGGTTTCGTTTTATGATGTGTGCAAAACTAAATAACGTAATTCACACCAGACCATGTGACATATGCATAATTGTTCGCAGAAAAATGCATTTATCTTAGATTTCTTTATTTCACCACTAAAAACAATTTGGAAAAGCTACTGGTTGGGATACTAGGTATACTGTATATGTATTATATATGTACTCTCCGTACAAAAGTGATGAACTGGACCACCCCCGAAGTGGGACAGCTGTTTTTTACCCATTTTCCGACTTATCGAGACATTACTCTCACATATTTCATCAAATATATGGGGTTTTGTTATTATTTCTACCAAGATTTGGGTGGGAGTTTAACAAAGAAAACCTACAAATATTGATGTGTTTGGCGGAACCCGAATCTGTACAGAAAGCACTTTCGGAGTCCGCAAACCTCGATAAAGCGCCAAACTCACTACTTGGTCACTTTGCTTGGACTTTTAGCAGCTCAGTCCAGCAATCTTGGTCTACCAAAAGACCGAGACATATTAAATGCCATATTTTAATCATGTATAGTTATTTTCTACAGAAAATTACCCCGAAGATAAGTCAGTAACTGTAAATACGAATATTTAAGTGTGGTCCAATTTGAATGAAGTTACAAATGACAAAATGAATGTTGATAAGATAGGGATTACTGCATGATATAGCACAGGAAATACTACTGAGGAAAAAGGAGACCCTGATAAGCTTTTTCTGCTTTTGCTTTAAAGTTTTTCCAAGCCTTTCCTCTTAGGAGTTGTCAAAACAATGAGGGATTGTCTTAACAAGCAAAATGAAATAACATTTTCATCAGGAGTGTTTAAAAGATCTATCACATCCGGAACATGTGTGGAACTGGCCTTGTTTTGTCTTCTCTAATTTGAGCCATTTTCAGATCGGTCAGGTATCAACTGTTACCCTTTCCCAAGCAAGACCTGGTTTTGGCATCCTTTGTAAAAAAAAATCTTGGGAAAACTTTGATGCAAATGAAGGAAATGCTGATAACCAGCATTCTCTCCTTTTGCCTCAATATTTTCTGTGCCATATAGTACACAAAGTCTATCTTCACCAACATCCACTTGTCATCTGAAGCAGGTTTTGAATTAGAATTAAATTTGTTGTTTTGGAAAGGGTTAACAGAATTATGACATGACATGAGGTTCTTGATAATTTCTTCTTTCCCTCAGTATTTCCAGGGCTTCATGTGCTCTGCAAGTCGAATCAGATAAACAAGTACTCCCCCTTTCATCTCATTATCCGGTCCCTAAATATATATTGGTAGAAAACCAGAAATATGTAGCTGATTATCATCAGTATTTTTCCTTCAATAAATATGTTTATCCCTCCCCCAAACATTAAAATTTTAGGCCAGGGTGGTTAACTTCAACAACTGCTACAAACAACAAAATGGAAGGCAAATGATATTTGTATACATTATACTTCAGAAGTCTGAAAATTTTAAGACAGAAGGATTAAACGCTAGTCACCAACAATGTTACATTTTCTTCTTTTGTATCAATGTTTGCCTAGGCCTATTCTAACACGGTGGGGAATCATGTGACATAACAATGGTAGAAAATAAAAAAGTTATTGATGACAGACCAAAATTTTAGTTGGTTGTCCATAATTTTCTATCAGCTGAGTTTTAAAAGATTTACCACGTGAAGCTTATTCCCCGCATTTTCAGACCTGAACTCTGCTTCTGACCAAATTCATATTGGATATTACAGAGTCCTCCCTAATCCATTAAGCTGTATGGGCCCCACTACGGCTTCCTGTAATCAATGTTATGTCACTACAGCTTCAAAAGTACCCCTACAGCTTAATTTCTTCAAAAAGATCACCAAATAGGGGAATTCGTAGACATTTCATGACAAAAAAGTGATAAATAATGTATTTTTATAATATGAAATGTAATGATTCTGTATAAAAACATATTGGGAAAAGAAGAAATTGCTCAATTTGAGCAATTTCTTCTTTTGCCATTTTGTTTTTGTTCACAATTATTTTGCCTGAACTAATTGCACTTCAAGGTTTACCACTTATAATTTGCCACTACGACTTCAAATTATTCGGGGGGGGGGGGGGGAAAGGGAGGGGGGGGGGGGAGAATCCTTCATTATCATATAGTTTTTGAAGACTTTCTGAATTGGTTAAATTGTGTCATGTGATTCCCCACCGTCTTCTTAAATTGACATGTCAAATAGGGCTTGTTTGGGACAGAGTAAAAAGCTTCCTATGTTATGTATGTAGAATCTAACTAACAAACTATTCCATATTTGTCATCACCAGTCTGATCCTATAAGATTGAAGGGAAAAGAGAAATGCTAGTTTTCAAAACTTTCATCATTTACCTCAATGCTTTAACAGTTTGAATTAAGGTAGACCACCCATGTAATGAAATTCATGTGACATCGGATTTTTTGTGTGTCGTTGCAATCATTTGTTACAAATCTGATCTATGTCCACACAATTATGAGTTAGAAAAAGACATTTACCACCACCAAAAGTTTACAATGTCACTAAAAAGTAATCACAAAGTTACATGGATCTCGTTAGGGTTGGACTACCTTAATAAAGCTTCAGTTTCAAACACTATCATTACATTAACCAATTACAAAACAGTAGAATTTTCGACTGGTGAGTGGTCGAAATTAAAAAGAATTGCAGTAGACACTTTAAGGACAGATCCTCCAGTTGTTACTGCGCAACTTACTGCGCATATCCTAAATAACGAAATAAAGCTGTTTCAGTAATTGGCCTTTTTAAGCAAATGTATTTTTAACATTTAGTTAATGTTTGGTTGATAAATGACAAGACCTTTTTCGGTTATTTCAATTTTCTCTGTTTGGTCAATTAAAGTGTAATAGTACTCGGATGGTACATTTCGCTTTTTGTTACGCGTTCAACATGTTGCGTTAGCGATAAGAAACGGAGCAACAAAAGCAAAGTGGTGTCTTTATGAGCTAGTCCGCTTCAGATGGACACAAAAGATGACACTTTTTGTTATCTAAAGCTGGTAATAAGGAAGAAAATGGATAAAAGTAGTGAAACAATTTCGGACAGAGCTGCAAAAATTAAACCAAATTTTACTTATAACTAAGAAAAACGCTTGGTTTGATATATTTTTCTTTCTTTGTTTTTGTAGGTATGACCAAGCACTATGTCTATACCAAAAAGGAAAAAATTCTTACCGCTGGAATATTTTTTATTATCAGAAACGTTGCGAAAAAAGAGTAATTTCAGCTATTTTGAAAGAATGTTTTACTAAAAATTTCAAAATCATCACTTAATTTTCCCATATTGATACTCATTTAGACAGAATAAAACATATTGAACACAATAAAGACTTATTTATGTAATCCTAGTCATTCCAAACACCTTTTTTGTGGGTATTTAAAGGATACCCTATTTTTGCAATTTTAGACAAGAGTAGTCTCCCTTGAAATCCAACAACTTTTTAATTCGCTTGGTGACCTATAGTTTTTAAGTCATTTTTTTACTTCTCATATATTTAAATATCAGTACAGAAAAAATAAAAAAATTCTTACCGTAGGAAATAAATGGAGGATCTGTCCTTAAGCCAATTTTAAAATTTTTGGTTTTATTTTGTAGAAAATTTCTTCATTTCATATAATGTTTTCAAATGCCTTTATATTGTTCTCCTTGAGCTTTGATGCTGTGTATGATATCCAGTTATCAGTGTTCATTTTCATTTACAAGTGTTGCCTTGGTTGCAAGAAAATTACATCATGCATATCCACGGGTCATTGCAAAACCGTTTTAAGATTTGATTTATTGGGGGTTTACCCCGTTTTCAACTACTTATGTCATATTGCGGCAGCTGGACCACCTAACTTAAACTATAGATTCCTAGCGTTTTTCATACCAGTACTACCACAACACCCTTACTGAGCCTCCAGCTGCTCCCCCACATAGGTTCACGATATCAAACCATTGACGGGTGACTTTTTTGTCAGCAAGGGTATTTGCCGCGGCCAGGTATTGAACCCGGGACCTCTCGAATGAAAGGCAGATGAGCTACCAACTGCGCCATGGCACCGTTTTAAGAACATATATGTAATTAATTGTTGTTTAAAGTGCATAGTGTTTACATTACTTTCCTACAATAGCAAAGATTTTTGTATTAAAATAGACTGGCTTTACCATCAGTCTTTCCGAAAGTTACAGAATGTTTACTGGACATTTGGTCTGGTAAAAAAAAAAATATTTACCTGACCGATTTTTTTACAAGACCGAATATTTTCACAAATAACAAAATTAACATCTGATCCTGAAGTAAAATGATAATTTTCTCAAGTTTTTTTATGATTTTACATGGACTTTTTAACAATCTTCACAATCTAATTGTTCTCAGCCAGGCCTTTATTAATTGTTTGAAAACCCAGATTACATGTTGTTATTGAAACTCATATTTTGCAAAATTTTACCAAGTTCCAATCACTGCCTTAAAATATTTTACCTGACAATCAGTCCTGTGAACTACAAATCCATACCAGACCGAGTCAGTTTTTACAATACATGTCGGTCGGTCTGACGAGTTTCGGAAAGACTGCTTTACCATTATGTTTGGATAAACCGCCAGTGTTGTGATAAAATCCCTTAACCCTTTCCCAAATGACAAAATTTTGGGGTTGCACAATTTTAAAGTTGCTACAGACAACAAAATTTAGATAAGTAAAGATTGGAATAGTGGGAAATATAGCACACATATCGTCTGTGTAAATGCAAAACCTCGTATGTCGATTCCTGTGATTTTCAAAGTACAAAATTTTGTGCCCAGTTTAGACAATTCTCGCAGGTTTTGCGATATTTATACTGATCAGTATTAATGACACATTATTTGTGAACAGTATGTCAAAATTAAAGTAAAACATTTTAGTTTGAGAAAATTATTACACTTTTTCCCCTCCCCTTTGAAATTTTCAAAAAACGAGATACGAGGTTTTGCATTTACAACGACGATATATTGAGACAAAAGTTAAAATTGCTGGTTTCTTCTTTTGTCTCAAAGTTTTCCCAAGCCTTTTCTAATAGGGACGTCAAAACCAGGTCTTGTTTGAGAAAGGTTTAACTACCACTTGAACCAAGCCGTAGTTACAAGTTTTTATAACACACCAATGAAAATCAAAATACTATACTGAACAAAAATGAAAACGCTACACTCCAAAATTTCTTATTTCTGGAAAAGTATCGAACTAATATCATGAATTATATGTTGGCGTTATTTCCCAGGCTTTCAGCAATCGACTTGTCGAAATTTCATTGCATTGTCTCCTTTTATGTCAGAGTTATAGCCCTTAATGCGTTTAGAGACAATTTCATCAAATGCCGCATATGCGCATGCGCAGAAAAAGTTTCATTATTTTTTCGTAATTGGTCATATCCAGGTTGCCAAAAAAACACTAAAAATCTCACTTATTTCTTGTTGCAAGCTCTAGAATCAAGGTCTAATTTGTCAATTTTGCGAATTACCTCCATTTGACATAAACAAATAGGGAATTTTAAATGTTTGTGTTTCACAAATTTATCACGGTTTTCGATTGGAGTTTTTTTTAAATACCATGCATGCCTTGTAGAGGATTTTTGAACCCTTTCTTCGATTAGGTTTGTTAGCAGATGTCCATGCAATAGCGATTTGAATTTCCTATGGAGATTACATTGTAAAAAATTCAAGCTTTGGAACATAATGAAAATTTTGTTTTTCAAACACCATTTTCTAAGCACTGAAACACTTTTAAGCAAGCTTCTTTACATTTCCTGACTGGTAACTTGTCAGACTACCACTCCGTGCAGTCCGGCATGTTTTGCATTCTTCTGCTTTGATTTCCCGAAGGTTTAAATTGTGTAAAATTTCCGTTCAAATTGCACACCTGAAAAACAGACCCCTGTCACATTAAAAGGGTCCGTATTTCATCCTCGTAATTAAGATCCACAAAACGTTCGGTGCTTAGCTTAGCCAAGACAATGAACAATGTTAAACACTTTCATTTAATTTTTTTACTTGTATGTAGAAGAAACAAGTCAAGCAAAGTAGGTGTAGCGTTTTCACTTTTGTTCAGTATATCTGTTTTTCCGAAATTACGTCACCCTTAGGCAGGGGAAGGCGGATAAAATCGCTCCCTATGATAGACAGATTCCTAAAGCTTCTAACTGCGAATATACTCTCTGCTGAAAACCAGCATTTTATCCATTTGCCTCAATATTTTCTTGACGATATTAAGGTTTACAGTCCCTAAAAAATCACCACTTCCTACTAGCCTTACCAAATGCACCAAATTACACACACTTGTAACTATACTTCAAATAAGTTGATTCATCGTGCCGGATTTCAAGATTATGGATCAAGAAGAAAATAATTTACAAATATTATTTAACTCTATATTCATATGCAAGGGAGGTAATTTTTCATTTTTGTCAAAGATTTCCATAAGTATGCATTAATTCAAAATTCTAAACCGTTCAAAATGCTTATAATGTTTGTATTTGGAATGGAAATGTAACATAATGACAGTTTAGGAATTACTAGCACTTTTCAAATTTCGCATCTGGGTCTTTGGTGCTAATAAAGGGTTTTGATACCTTAATCAAAAAGCATATCTTTATCAATATTCATGTCTTGGTCTGCAGCAGCTTTTGAATTTGACCATTCAAAAATTTTGCCATTTCTGTTTGGGAAAGGATTAACGCGGTTACGCCTGTGTAACTGTTACGTCTTATGTCGGGGTGGCGCCCCAAAACCCTCGCTGTTTACTGAAATGTTTGTATCTTGTCGCAAACTGACATTGTCAAATGGACCGTTCTAAACGTGTCTAAAGGATTCCTGGCCCTTCTTTGTTTACATGCACAAATGAATTTATTAGATTAAAATGGCCCTAACTAAGACCAGAAAAAATGTTGTTTGGGAAAGGACCAATGCCTTTGTTAAGTCTTATGTCGGGGGCTGCGCCCCCAAACCCCTGCTGTTCACAAAGTGTTTATATTGTAATAGCCAGGTCGTAGTCGAAGACTGTAATATCCGGATATAGGTGCACTTGCATAAACAAGATATCTATTTTCGTCGAAACCAGCATTTCACGATCTCATCCGGGTATAGGAAGTTAGATTAATGTTTTCACTTACGAGGCAGCATAGATTTGTGTGTTGACAACCCGTATATTAGCCGTAATCGTGATCGCCAGCATTGTTTTTCTTCAAATTGGCTCCGGTCATTTTCCGGCCTATTCGTTGCTAAGAACGCTGGCGTAAGGAATTTGTCATCTTCGCAGCAAGCAATATTTTAGCATTTGTTAGTGTCGAAACGGATAATATTTGGGTTGATAAGTGATTCTGTGTATATTTTATGCCATGTTTTAGTTGTTTTGATACGTAATTGTAATGCTGCCGAAGAACTATTTTGTCGCGTAATGCTGCCGATAGGGCCGAATGCTGGCGATACATTTCGATCGTTCTACTCGGATAATCGGGTCATGCATTTTATTTGATTTAGGACGTTAAAACACAGAGAATATTTCCTTGAACATCCCTTTCTTGTTACTTTAGGGGATTTCTGTCCAAAACCCTATGTTGTTGGCCTTGACCGAATCACTCATTCCGGCCGGTCCAGCCGAAACAGAATGGAGGATTCTGATTGGCTAAGGACTTCGCCAGCATCGCCAGCATCCAATCGGCTATAAAAGCGCTGAGCCGAGAGCGTTCCACATCAATTGCTCGGACGGCATCAACACGTCAACATGGGAGAATAAAATAGATCTTCAACCGACAAAGCCTTTAGAGGCTAAGAATCAACAATGAACTTCTTTTTATCAATAGTTTAATACGAGATCAACATTCATCAATGAGTAGAATAGAAACGCCGTCGTCTGTAGCAATTGGTCATGCCCCCCTTTTTAAGCTTATTGTTTGTTTATTTTACATGGAGAAACTATAGAAGAGATATTTAATAATGATTCTAAATTTTTAATTGAATCTTGTGTTTTATTTGTCCCTTCTTTTTTAACCAGCAAGTGAAAAGAAGCAGATCAGTGTTATTTGTAGTCGTCCAGCCAAATCAACTCAGCCATCAAATCCTGACAGATAGAGAAGAACGGCTGGTTGGTTACAATTTTGGTGTCAGAAGTAAAGGATTAGAAAACTTCAATTTTTGTCATTCCACCTTGCTGCATGTTCAAAAATTATTTGAAATTGTCAGTAGAGAAATACTTTCATAGTAGGAAAAGCTTATTTTCATCATTATAGTACTTTATGATTCATTATGGCCTCCCCAGACCCTGAAATTTCTTTCAATTTACCAGCACAAGAATCACCACATGATGTAGATTTAAATGATGATAGTGACATAGAAAGCGAGAATGATGACATCACCACTCCAACGAGACCTTTTTCGCCTAATCATGATGAATTACAACACACAACACGTAGAGAATCATCATGCAACGACACGCGACAAGTTCGTTTTCGAGATGAACATCATTCATATCAGCACAACATGAATAATTGCCCCAATTTTACATGTCACAATAGATCTAGTTCACACAATACACATTTTGACCAGGGTAACATTGACAATTCATACACAAGTTCTAGACATTTTGAACAATTGTCATCATTTAGACATCTACATTCTTTTAAGCCTGATACATATGATGGTAGCAGCAATTTTGAGCAGTACCTCTCACACTTTGAGGACTGTGCGGAACTATCTGAATGGGATTCTAGGACCAAAGTCCTGATCCTAGCAACAAGATTAGTCTTAGGGGATCAGCCAGAACTTTCTACATGAATTTGTCAGAGTCTGAGCGTCGGCATTATAAAATGCTAGTAACTAAAATGTCTGAAAGATTTGGTTTCAGTAGCAAGAACCAATGTCTTTGGCTCAGCAAATTTGAAACCCGACACAGGATTAAAGGCGAAAACATCTTTTCCTTAGGAGATGATCTTCTTCAGCTTTCCCAAAAGGCCTTTATTGACTTTGATCGGCCTGTTCAAGAACGTCTGGCCTTGAATCAGCTCTATAAACTGATTGGCCCTGAAATGAGATGCAGATGTATGGATAGAAATTGTACCACTATAAATGAAGCTGTTTTGACAATTGAAAGGTACGAGTCTATCCTAGGAAACCAAACAGTCAGAGCAACTAACATAAGTGAAAACAGAGATCAGCAGTCTGATCTTAGTGCAACATTAAAACACATTGAGGATAGACTTGATAAAATTGAATCCAGGTCCCAAATGAATTTTTAGACTTTGAACAGAGGCCCAAAGGCCTGTTTTGGCTGTAAATCACTTGAGCATCTGTGGAAATCTTGCCCATTTAATCCAAACCTAGGTGTGCAAGAATTTTCCCAACAGTAAAATGAGATTTCAACACTCCTGAAGATAGAAATCAACCGCCTGTCTTGTTTTGTAATTGTTATTGTTGTAGAAAACTTAAAGACTGTTGTTGTAGGCTTGTATTTGGAAGTGTTGAGATGAGAAGCCTAATCAACAGTTTGAGTTTTAAAATTGTTTTAGTTATTTAAGTGTGGCAAATGTACCTTTGCATAGCCATATTCTGTCCAGCTATTTCTTTCCCCTTGACTCAATACCCGTGTTATGGTAGTTTGAAGATTTGTCTACACCCCTAGAACTTCACATCAACAACTCATCACCTGAAAAGAAGAATACTGGTTTTAGACAACATCGATGATCCAACATCCGTGGAAATAGCTACAGGGAGAGTTATTTTGTTGTAGGCTAAGGGTCTCTCTTATTGGAATGATGTAAGAGAAGTCAAGCAGTGGTTATTTTTAGTTAACGTGTATTTTTGGATGTCGCGCATCCTGAGTAATGAGGGAGGATTGATCACCCGTCCCACGATTTACTCAATGTGGGGTCAACTTTTATTTTATTTTCAGTTTTGGAGATGAAGAACCACGAGAGAGGCTTGGGCTTAGAGTACATCTATCATGATTGAGATTGCTGCAACAATGAATAATGGGTTAGCTACTTCTAATGATAACTTGGTGGAGTAAGACTGCTAGACATATTGGCGGGTTCCGATATGGGCTGATGCAGTAGTTGTGAGTTGAGAAATGACCAGCATATTTCCTGTTGATTAATTTTCCTATAGATAACCTGTTACGTAACATAATATATCAGGTGTTATCGACTGCCCCTACGCTATAACTCAACAGGCAGTCGATTCGATCCAACCAACTTTGGAAGTCGATTCCATCCATACGATTTGGGAAGATAACTGGAGAACCTACCATGGGCCATGATGAACCGTTCCAGGGTGATGTCTCGCTACCATACCATACCAACCAGGAAGCCAGGACCAATCCATTCGAGTGTGAAGGACATACATAGACTCTGAAATCAAGTGGAAGAAAATCGATGATGTGCAAATTTAGGGAATATGAATAGTGATTTTCTTAGGATTTAGTGACTATGTAATTGTGTCTTTCAGTGTATTAGGGATTATTATGATGAATTGTTTTGAATTTAAAAGTGTAAGAATAGTAAATTATCAAAAGTGGTACAATTAATAGTGCTAATTTGAAGTGACTGAACTGTTCCAGTGCTGAATTCTTTCTTTTCCAATCCAATGTGGACTTTTCGAGGACTGTGCGTTTTACTAATTGAACCAATTAGTGTTACATTTTGTGATATATATTTGTAATATTGATGTTTTTAAGCTAAGTAAGTAATATCAATCTATAAGTTGTTAGGCACTTACTCCATCTACGATGTGGAAACTTCGGGAGAAGTTTGTATATTAAGGTGGGGGAAGTGTAATAGCCAGGTCGTAGTCGAAGACTGTAATATCCGGATATAGGTGCACTTGCATAAACAAGATATCTATTTTCGTCGAAACCAGTATTTCACGATCTCATCCGGGTATAGGAAGTTAGATTAATGTTTTCACTTACGAGGCAGCATAGATTTGTGTGTTGACAACCCGTATATTAGCCGTAATCGTGATCGCCAGCATTGTTTTTCTTCAAATTGGCTCCGGTCATTTTCCGGCCTATTCGTTGCTAAGAACGCTGGCGTAAGGAATTTGTCATCTTCGCAGCAAGCAATATTTTAGCATTTGTTAGTGTCGAAACGGATAATATTTGGGTTGATAAGTGATTCTGTGTATATTTTATGCCATGTTTTAGTTGTTTTTGATACGTAATTGTAATGCTGCCGAAGAACTATTTTGTCGCGTAATGCTGCCGATAGGGCCGAATGCTGGCGATACATTTCGATCGTTCTACTCGGATAATCGGGTCATGCATTTTATTTGATTTAGGACGTTAAAACACAGAGAATATTTCCTTGTACATCCCTTTCTTGTTACTTTAGGGGATTTCTGTCCAAAACCCTATGTTGTTGGCCTTGACCGAATCACTCATTCCGGCCGGTCCAGCCGAAACAGAATGTAGGATTCTGATTGGCTAAGGACTTCGCCAGCATCGCCAGCATCCAATCGGCTATAAAAGCGCTGAGCCGAGAGCGTTCCACATCAATTGCTCGGACGGCATCAACACGTCAACATGGGAGAATAGAATAGATCTTCAACCGACAAAGCCTTTAGAGGCTAAGAATCAACAATGACCTTCTTTTTATCAATAGTTTAATACGAGATCAGCATTCATCAATGAGTAGAATAGAAACGCCGTCGTCTGTAGCAATTGGTCATGCCCCCCTTTTTAAGCTTATTGTTTGTTTATTTTACATGGAGAAACTATAGAAGAGATATTTAATAATGATTCTAAAACTTTAATTGAATCTTGTGTTTTATTTGTCCCTTCTTTTTTAACCAGCAAGTGAAAAGAAGCAGATCAGTGTTATTTGTAGTCGACCAGCCAAATCAACTCAGCCATCAAATCCTGACAGATAGAGAAGAACGGCTGGTTGGTTACAATATCTTGTTTTATACTGACACCATCACATGGATGATTCTAAATGAGTCCAAGGATCGTTGACTATTAAAATGGCCCTAGGTCAACAATTTTTTCACACTGACAGTATACAGGACAATCCGACATGTATCAATGGCGCATCCAGAGGGTTCGCGGATTCGAACGAATCCCCCTTTGTAGCCTAGTAAAATCATTTTCATGCAGAAATTCCGTAAAAAATGTGTAATCATTACTTACACTGGCGGATCCAGATGGTGGGTTCAAAAGAAATCTGAGCATGATACACTTACTGTGACTTACATCCCATAATGTTTATTATCATTCATAATGTCATTTTCAGCTTTGTTCTACTTACATCAGGGGGCTGCTTTCTTTTGAGGGGGGGGGGGTCGAGGCAAGAATTTATTTCTATTATCTTTTTTGAAGACACATAAAAATTGTAACTATGAACGGGACACAAAAAAGCAACAAATTAAAACATGACTTACCTTGTTAACTTATGTTTCTTTTAGTTTTGCAATCAGGGTCTAGTGTATCTAACCATTCAGCAAAATTCATCAAATTTAAGCATCATGGCATTGGGGTCGAAAACTCATGACATTTCACAAATAATCACTTATTCTGTCACTGCAGTTTATCAATGCAACTCACAATAAATTCATTGTCAACCAAAATATCAAACCATCCCCACACAATTTTTTCTTGCTTGAAAATATCTTTTTCCAGCGAAAAAACAACAACAACAACACTTCCGTCTGACTCACCTTGAACGAACTTTAGGGCGAACTTGATTGGGCTACTCCGGTGACACAGAATACTTTTTAGAACAGAAAAGACGCCAGATTTTTAATAAAGAAGCTAAACAAATGTATTTGGCATGTTATTCAGCTATTTTGTAATGGTGCATTCTGCAATAATCATCTTGGTCAGAACCTAAACACGCTTCATTTGACTGCACATTTCAAAATGAAAACGGCGTATGTCCAATCAAGTACGACCAACAGCTTTTTGCGTGCCGCAAACGGATGACATAAAGCGACACCCGTAAATATAGCGATCGTTCGTGTTCGCTTTTAGCAATTAATTTCCAATTCCTGCGTTCAGAAAAGAAATGCAATTATTTCTTTTGACAAAATGTATGTAAAAAACAAATTTCACGGCCATTCTTTGACCGAACAACGCTTGTAACCACCTCATCACGTCTCGTCAATTTGTCCGGTAACTATGAATGTCCGGTATAGGTGCAGATGCATTCTGCGATTTGTGAATTAAATATACTAGAGCGGCGACACCTAAAAATGAGTGAAATGAAAAGAACTTGTTCGATTCATGGAATGAAAGATTTTACACGGCGAATTAATCCCTTTTAGCAGGATATAGCCGCGATGTGATAGTCTCCAAAACGGCTCTGGCGATTTTCCTGAAATCGCAAAGAATCGCTAGCCGCAACCTCCATCTAGGTCTCCAGATAGGTGTTATATCTGGGAAAAATCCATTTCTAAAGATATTTAACTCACAAAGTGCAGAATGCATCTGCACCTATACCGGACATTCATAGTTACCGGACAAATTATTGAGACGGTGAAAGGGGGGTTGCAAGCGTTGTTCGGTCAAAGAATGGCCGTGAAATTTGTTTTTTACATGCATTTTGTCAAAAGAAATAATTGCATTTCTTTTCTGAACGCAGGAATTGAAAATTAATTATTAAAAGCGAACACGAACGATCGCTATGTTTGCGGGTGTCGCTTTATGTCATCCGTTTGCGTCACGCAAAAAGCTATTGGGCCGTACTTGATTGGACATACGCCATTTTCATTTCGAAAAGTGCAGTCAAAGCAAGTGTGTTTGGGCGAGAAACAAGATAATTATCGCAGAATGTCAAATCACAAAATGACCAAACATGTAAAATACGTTTGTTTAGCTCCCTCAGAAAAAGTTGGCGTCTTTTCCTTTGTAGCCTAATTATCAGAGTCGATTTGGTTGCACAATCAAGTCCTCCCCAAAGATGATAGCCAGCCCGGATTTTTTTCTTTTTAGTTGGAAAATGATATTTTTACGCTGGAATAAATGTGGATAAGATTTGACATTTTGGTAGAAAAGAGACTTATCTTATGTGACTTACTTCGATTAAGCGTCGATGGTATGAAACGTGATTATTTAAGTGAAATGTCATTAGTTTTCGTCTCCAAAGGATTTTGATACACTTGACATAAGGCCATAAGGGACAGATAATCGGATAGAATCAATCTATTCTAGATCTATATGGACATATTCAAGAAGGTAAGTCATGTACAATTTGTTTCTTATTTGTGTTGCAAAGATCTAGTTCGAATAGTTAGAAGTTTTTATTTGTTGTTCGGTCAAGTTAAAACTTAAAATTGTCTTATAAGGTAATTGTATGTAAAAAGAAAAGATTCGTCTTCTTAGAACATGTCAAATAAATTCGTAATCGCTAAAAACTATTTTATTTTCAGGATTGACGGTCTCAACATGTTTACAATGACGTCACTTCCGATGAGTTTTGCTGTCGGCTCGTCTCAAGCTATTCGAGTTATTTGTGGACATATTTTGCAGTATTCAACGATACCAGGAATAGTTTAGACTTAAATACCGATTTAATATTGCTTTGTGCGGTATATGGCAGATTTAATTTAGGGTAAATCGATCGAATATGACCACAAATCTTAGCCTATTCGGGCTATTCAATGAGTTGACAGTTTTCTTTACCACGAAAACAACATTTTAACCGTTTCAAGGAAAAGACGCCATGGCTGTTAGAGTGATATTTCGTGGGATGAAGGATTATTCTAATGTGCATTGTAAGGATTAATCTTCAGTGTTATGATAATTATTGACTTATCATGTTATTGTGACAGTTTTCTTTGGACTGAATAGAATCTGATCTTGTTCAACTTCATGTAGATCCGAGGCCTTCATGCAAACTGCATAAGCTGTTTCAGCTTCTACGGCCCGATCTTTGACCTTAGAATCAAACTCTGGCGATGAAACAGGCATATTAAAGGTATGTCATATTTTATCTGTTGATTTTGTGTTAGAAATATTTTGTATATCTTGCATTTAGAATTTTAATCTTGTCGTACTCTTTATGGAGTTGCTCCAAATCCCCAACTAAACCCATCCACCCACCTCCTCTCTCTTATTGAATCTAAACCCTCAAACTACAATTCTCTTTGTCATTACATACTGTGAAGCTGAGAATAATATATCTATAGATATAATCTCGAGTGTCGATTAAGGATCATGATATATTTTTTTCAAACTGCAGGGGTTCGGGGGGCGCAGCCCCCTGATATAAGTACAGAATGAGTGAAATGAATAGAACTTGTTCGATTCATGGAATGAAAGATTTTATATAGTTACCGGTATCCATAGTTTTTATGGAGTTGCCCAAAACCTAATCCCAGTTTTCTCTAGCTGCAATATCGTAGCCACAAACTTAATGATTTTGATATTGGTTTGTGAAACCCAGATCAAAATTCAAAAAGGTTTCGGTTACATTATTGCAACTTCTCTGATGAGAGTCGCTCTTTGATATGTTGATGTCACTCATTTACATCAGAGCGCACTAGATCTACCATTTGAAAACAAAGGAAAGTTCCATGGGCGGGTCTAGAGGGGGGTTAGGGGGGTCCAGACCCCCCCTGACATTGGCCAAAAATTAAATTTTGACTATATAAATTTAGAGTGACGTTACATATTTCATACATTTTAAGCCATTATTTTGGCTTGGACCCCCCTTGGAAAAAAATCTTGGGTTTGGAACCCCCCTGGAAAAAGATCCTGGATCCGCCCTTGAAGTTCGATACATGTTATGGCGCTTTGTTCACCATCCATTCTGAAATGCTATCCTTAAAACACCTAATGATACCGATCAATGAGCCATTTATTGTCATGCCTGGTGAAAAAATTAAGACCAAAAAGTATTTCTTAGAGATTTTATAGGGCAATGTTTTGCAACAACCCTCATCTGAACAGCCATTGTGTACAATGACCTACTTTTCTTTGTTTTAACCCATTACCACACATCGACTCTTTTTGACTACTCAAAAGATAAATCCTTCGAAAAAACATTGTGGAAAATGAAGAAATTGCTTGTGACAAGCAATTTCTGCATTTCCTACAATGTTTTCTACCAAAAATGACCAAAAGATTTTCAATTTCATTGACTTTGAATTGTTGTCTGAAACATCTTTTAATTTGGACTAGTCCAAAATTTGTTGTTTGGTAATAGGTTAAATGGAAGTGCACTCTGGTGTAAATGAGCGACCATATCAAAGATCGAATTTCATCAGAGAAAACTCGGATTACTCAAAACCCAAAGCCCCCTCCCTGTCTTTGTTGAATCCTAAACCCTCAAACTATAAGTCTATATGTCATTACATGTACTGTGATGCTGAGAAAACATCCATAGATTTAGCCTGGAGACTCGATTAGGGTAGGCCTATATATTTTTTTAGAACAGCAGGGGGTTCGGGGGCGCAGCCCCCTTATGTAGGTAAAGGTTCAGTGTTGAAGATGGAATCGTTAATAATAAAGATGGGATCATAGCGTTTCATGCCTGGTGTTTGTTTAACCCTTTCCCGAACGACAAAATTTTAGGGTTTTCACAGTCAAAAGCTGCTTCTGACTACAAATTGGGAGTTAATGAAGATAGGATTTGTGTTAAATAATGCACAGAAAATATTGAGGCAAAAGGAGAAAATGCTTATTATCAGCATTTCCTTCTTTTGCCTCAATGTTTTCTTAAGACGTTTCTATCAGGGACGTAAAAACCAGCTCTTGTTTGGGAAATTGTTAAACCAACCAGAATTCGATCCCCTTCTGGATCCGAAATTTTGAGTGATCAATTTTGCTTTTGTTTGACTGATTATGTAATAATTAGTTGATTTTATTAAAATCCGAGCGTTTTTATTGGTTAATTTTTTTTTCATAACTCCATGAAAAAAATGACATTGCCGGAACTTCTTTCGGAGTCAACAATATGGATAAATGGATGTGCCCTGTACAAATCGGCATATTACGTTCGTTTTGAGTAGTAAACTGCAAGTTTTATCATTAAATCTTACTCTTGAATAGATTTTCCGGTTGAAACAAACTCAATTTCAAAAACTTAATGCTTAAAACGCACTTGAGGGGATGTAAAATAACGCTACGACGACTGAATTCGCTGTAAACGACGTTACAGTTACGCGCGCTTTTTATGACGTCATTTAAAGTTTTCGTCACGGAAAGGCACGTGCGGAAGATCTGAATACCTTGGCAGCGGGCAGATATTGCACATCTATCCGCTTCTTTGAACATAGTCCGAACGATATCTCATTCTTCGTAGTCGCAAATATTACTATTTACGGTAATAAAATGTATTATTAAATTATAATGAATGAATGCAATTTTATTTTTTTCATGCAGGTATGAAAAATAAAATCTAATCACACTTTTGTATCAACCGATTCGCGGATTCATACAGTGTGATTAGATCTTATTTTTCATACCTGGATGAAAAAAAAATAAAATTGCATTCATTCCTGAACACATTTGTTCTGTAGCAATTCTTCTGGAAATGAGCTTATATTTCACTTAGTGACTTTACATAAATTACACGGTAACGAAGAAGTCTACTAGTGTATACAGTGGCAGATCCTGAGGGTGTTTTGGAGTATTATTATAAAAGTTTCATAGAAATTAAGTCAAAATTGTGTAAGACAAAGAAAATGCCCCATCCCCCTTTTTGTATTTTTTGAACCCCCTTCACAGAAATCCTTAACACATGTCATGATGACATTTATTAGCCGGGGTTCGGGGGCGCGGCCCCCGACATAAGATTTTTAACAAACTGATAGGAGTTTACCAAAACAGAACTTTTTTTAGGGTGGTCGAATTTTGACTATAAAAATGTAGTAGTATAACATTAAATATTTAGCACATAAGTCATCATTTTGGGTTGGAAATTAAGATTTTAGACAAATGGCCATTTCTGGGGCATTTGTGTTTCACAAACATATCTTGTTAGAAATAAAATGGTGTCCGATCTAACCCGAAGGAAAATTGATCCATCGAGTCTAACCGGACAAACATTTATAAAGAATGAGTGTAATGAAAAGAACTTGTTCGATTCATGGAATGAATGATACAATTGGGAAAAAAGTCCAAAATGTGCAGGATATTGCCGCATCTTGATTCCCACCAAACCGTTCCAACGATTTTCTTGAAACTCTCGACAAATTGTTGTGGCAATCTCCATTTAGGTCTCCACATTGTCATTATTTCTGCAAAAATTCGTTTTCAAAAAATATTTAAGTCGCAAAGTGCAGAACGCAACTGCACCTATTACCGGACTTGTAATAGCAACCGGATCCTGGATACGTAAACAAGCGGGTTTGCAGGCCTTGTCACTCAAAGAATGGCTGTGAAATCTGTTTTATGCATACATTTTGTCAAAATAAATAAATGCATTTCTTTTCTGAATGCAGGAATTGGAAATTAATTGCTAAATGCGAATACGAACGATCGCTATATTTGCGGGTGTCGCTTTATGTCATCAGTTTGAGTCCATTGACTAAGTAGCCAGTCTACAATTTCCAGTCTATTTTTTTTATTTTCGGACTGACTAATTTGACGCATCACTTTATCCATTTTTGGATAAATCACTACGCGGTGCGCTTAACTCCAAAATCCTGTCGCCAGAAAGTAGTAAGCAGAAAATTGAAATAAAAACAACATTTGCAGCAAAATAAAGTTTGATTTTCGTCTCAAGTTTATCGAATAAAATAATTAATTCAAATCGGATTATTCATTTTATTTTATGCAAGCATATGAAGCAAATGTGCCGCGTGACAGGAAGTACCACGTGTATGCATTTTACGGGCGCTGACATCTTGAAAGTAGTTAACCCAGAATGCCCACTAGAGATAGATGATAATCGACGGGTGGCGACATCTATTGGTAGATATTGGTTTGAGTCACGCAAAAAGCTGTTGGGCCGTACTTGATTGGACATACTCTGTTTTCATTTCGAACCATGCAGTCAAATCAAGTGTGTTTGGGCGAAAAACATGATAATTCTCGCAGATTGTCAAATCACAAAATGACCAAACATGTGAAATACGTTTGTTTAGCTCCCTCAGAAAAATTTGGTGTCTTTTCCTTTGTAGCCTAATGATTCCGAGTCGATTTAGTTGCATAATCAAGTCCTCCCCAAAGATGACAGCCCGGAATTTGTTTTTCTTTTTTAGTCGGAAAATGGTATTTTTACGCTGGAATAAATGTGGATAAAATCTAATGTGACTTACATCGATTAAGCGTCAGTGGTTTGATACGTGATTATTTGTGAAATGTCATTAGTTTTCGTCTCCAATGGATTTTGCTACAACTGACATAAATTAAGGGACAGATAATCAGATAGGATCAATCTATTCTAGATCTAAATAGACATATTTAGGAAGGTAAGTCCTGTACATTTTGTTTCTTATTTGTGTGTCTTGCATAGTTTGAATAGTTAGAAGTTTTTATTTGAGATAATACAGAACTACCCCCCACCCGGTTAGGTGCTCCAGTCGCTGCGATATGACCATAGAAGTTGAAAACGGCGTAAAACCCCAATAAACTAAAACTCTTGTTAGGGCCAAAGGCCCCTCTTTTAGATGAACTAATTCAGATATACAATTGTTAGGTAACACAGAGGCAGATCCAGCTATTTTCCAAAGGGTTGGATTTTCTTCAATGAGATCCATTTTATCATTATGTAAATTTCAATTTTCAATGATAATCGTTTTGATTTATAGAATCCATTGAATCTTACAGCTTCATCCTTTGTAACAATATTAGTATGAAAAGATGTAAACACTTTGAAAAAAGCGGGGGTTCGGGGCGGCAGCCCCCGACATAAGACTTTCTCACTTTGTTGAACTCTTACATAAACCATTGCCCAATATATAACCAAACCCCTATAATGCTATTTTCTCCATATTCTATGGTTTACTGTGGAGAAAAAAAGGTATCTGTGATAGAAAAAAAATAAACAAACATGAAACATAAGGCTGCTTGAGCTGACTGACAAAAAGCGATGTTGCTAATAAGGGTCGGACTTGATTGGACTTACTCCGTTTTCACTCCGAATTATGCGGCCCTATCCAGTGTGTTTGGGTCCAATCTAATTGAAATTTAGATCCTATCTTTCAGTGAGATCTAACGACCACCCGTTGGGGGTCATCTTCTGTGACCTTTTTTTGGACCAATCAGATTATGACTTTGGAAAAGTTTAAAGATTTTTCGCATGCGCACGGGCATGCGCACTACTATTCTAGATATCGCGGATATAAAAACATAATTGGTAATTGTATTTTTATTTCGTTTTTGCAATTTCTAGAATAATTTGGTATGGCAAAATATAATTAAAAAGATAAAAAAAAATAGGGGGACAAAAAGATGGAGACGGCGCAAGGTTCGATCCTCTAATCTACGCTGTACAAGTTGGCAGCTCTACCAATTGAGCTAATCTGACTATTGCTGAAAATGTACACCAATTGTCAATATATAGTTTATATGATGTTCAAAATTACACACCGCTCTATTTCGCGTTAGCACTATGATCGCACAAAACTGCCACTTACAGTGCAAAAATATACCGAAAACTATCCACTTCATTAATAAATGCCATATCTTTGCTCTCAAAACTAATGGACTTTGCTCGGTGTCAAGCGCGTGTCTATCAACGGCAGCCATTTGGTGTTGTTGTCAGGGATGACAGACCTGCGATCGCAACGAGTGTTTTGATTGGTTGGTGTAAAAATAGAAAAAATGGAAATTCCCAGGTCACAGAAGATCTATAACCCCTAATGCGCGATCTTCAGATGTAACATTATGAAATAATGTCATCTGAGGCGCGTTCTTTAGAGCAAGATATTTTAAGATTTCTTAAGAAACAGCGTTTTTAAGACCGAGATTACAAGCGAGGTGTTCCGAATGTTCCATACTTCATACAAATGACGTTATCATGACGTCATTTGTATGAAGTACGGAGCATTCGGAACTCCGCGGTTTTTGAATCATTGAGCATTCGGAACAACTCGGTCAATTCTCTCCCATATAGATTCTACAGAATTTACCAAGGTGTTCCGAAAGAAGTAAAGAGCAATGACGGCTCCAAGTGATCGTCTTAAAAATCTTGCTCAGATGAACGCTTTATCCTAAAACATCTTAAGAAATATCAAGATATCTCAAGAAATCTCGCTCTAAAGAACGCACCTCAGGATTCATTCTGAGTTTGGTTTGGGTACTGACCAAGATTATTATTGCAGAATGCATCATTACAAAATCATTAAATAACATGCCAAATACATTTATTTAGCCTCTTCATTAAAATCTGGTGTATTTTCAGTTCTAAAAAGGGTATTCTGTGTCAACGGAGTGGCCCAATCAAGTTTGCCCTCAAGTTGGCTCAAGGTGAGTCTGACAGAATATTTGTTTTTTCGTTGGAAAAAGATATTTTCAAGCAGGAAAAATGTGTGGAGATGGTTCAATATATTGGTTGACATTGAATGTATTGTGAGTTGCATTGATTAACTGCAGTGGTAGAATGAGTGATTATTTGTGAAATGTCACAAGTTTTCGTTTTCGACCTCAAATTGGTGTCCAGTGCCAATTGATGATTTTTACTGAATGGTCAGATTCACTAGACTCTGATTGGATTTAAATCTAAACGAACATAACAATGTAAGTCATGTTAGAATTTGTTGCTTGTGTCCCGTGCATAGTTACAATTTTTATGAAGATAATGGAAATAAAATCTTGCCTCGACCCCCTCCCCCCCCCCCAAAAAGAAGAGAGCAGCCCCCTGATGTAAGTACAACAAAGTTGAAAATGACATTACTAATGATAATAAATATCAAGGGCAGATCCAGAATTTTTTTCCAGGGGGGGGGGTCCAAGCCCAATATTTTTTCCAGGGGGGTCCAAGCCGAAATGCCGAAATTATGGCTTAAAATGCAATTAAATATGTAACATACCACCAAATTTATATAGTCAAAATTCTATTTTCGGCCAATGCCAGGGGGGTCCGAACCCCCGACCCCCCTCTAGATCCGCCCATGAATAATCCCATAATATTCTGAATATTATGGGATGTAAGCGTATCATACTCAGGTTTCTTTTGAACCTACCAGAATTGGATCATCATCTTGATCCACCAGTGTAACAAATAATTACACATTTTTTACTGAATTTCTGCATGAAAATGATATTACTAGGCAACAGAGGGTGTTCGTTCGAATCCACAAACCCCCTTTGGAATCTGGAGCCGCCACTGAAACAAGTCCTTTAAAATTGTGGCCATTGTAATCTTATATGTCTGCCTGAAATTACATACAACAAAGAGACAACAATCCTTTGACTCATTTAGAATCATCCATGTGATTGTGTCAGTATCAAACAAGATATATCATAAACACTTTGTGAACAGCAGGGGTTCGGGGGCACAGCCCCCGACATAAGACTTAACAAAGGCATTGGCCCTTTCCCAAACAACATTTTTTCCTGTCTTAGGTCCATTTAAATCTTACAAATTCATTTTTGCATGTACACAATGAAGAGCCAAGAATCCTTTAGACTTGTTTGAAATTGTCCATGTGTCCATTAATCCTTTCCCAAACAGAAACAGCAAAAATTTAGGATGGTCAAATTCAAAAGCTGCTGCAGACCAAGACATGAATATTGATAAAGATAGGCTTTTTGATTACGGTATCCAAACCCGTATTAGCACCAAAGACCAAGATGCAAAATTTGAAAAGTGCCGGCTATTCCTAGACTGTAACATTATATATAACACTCGGCAAAACTGCTAACGCATCACTCAGATCTTTGTTAATATTTTTTAACAAATCAACAGAATACTTTCAATTTGATAAGAAGCATGTGAAATTTCATAGAAAATACTACAGTATTTTCTGAAGAATTGCACTTTTAACAAGGACACCCGTAATTCTAAAATTCATCAAGTCTGAAATTTGATTGAAATAGGAAATCCACGCATAACTTTCAAACGTTTTGTATTGGCAGAAAGAGTCCCTTTGTAGAAAAGTTACCTTTCCTTAAACAAACCGACGGCTTTAACACTTTTGTGGGCACGTAATTTATTAACGCAGAGGTAATGTTACATCACTAGTGTCGTTGGTGTCATTGTAGGCGTCGACGGCGACGTCGGTTACGTAGACCAAAACGTATCGGTCTATATCTTATGAACTGTATGAGATGCAGTCTTGATATTTCACACACAGACAGGTCCTACCAAGACCTTTCACATGAGACCATAAAATTTGCCTTTGTGACATTAACCTTGAAAAATTGACATTTTCTTATAAAAAGGTGTGTCTATGCGAGCTACGTTGTCCGCGAACAGCCCGTGTTACGTTAGATAAGGAATTGATTTTTTCAGACTTCAATCCCACAATAAACCAGCTTTCAAAATCAATTCAAACAAAAATGATTGAAGAATATTACAAGTTACACGAGCCGAAAAACTGTTTTGGTCCCCTTTTCGTATGACGCGGTCACATAAGAGTGAAAACTTAAAAAAGGTTTTATGGATGAGTGCAGAAACTTGTGGGATAAAGATATGCCAAATTATAAATCTAAATCTTTGACAATAAAGAAGTAATGCAATTTTAAAAAGTGATGCGTTAGCTCTTTTGCCGAGTATATTTCCATTCTAAATACAAACATAAGTATTTTGGACGGTTTAGAATTTTGAAATAATGCATGCTTACGGAAATATTTGACACAAATGTTCAAAATTACCTCAAGGGTATATGAATATATCTAGTAATATAATTATTTGTAAATTATTTTCTTCTTGAAGCATAATCTTGAAATCCGGCACGAAGAATCAACTTATTCGAAGTGTATTACAAGTGTGTAATTTGGTGCATTTCGTTTTGCTAGAAGGTGGTGAATTTTTTTAGGGTCTGTAAACCTTAATATAATGTCACGAATATATTGAGGCAAATGAATAAAATGCTGGTTTTCGGCATTTTTTCCCTCAATGATTATGTTTTCTGAGGCCTTTTCTGGTAGAGATGTCAAAACCAGGTCTTGATTGGGAAAGAGTTTAAAGGAAAATTTGTGCACTATTTCCTAAATAGAGAGAATGAAAGACAGAGATCTATAGACATAGAGCTGGAGATTTAGGCACAGATGAAGATTAACAGAGGTAGAAAATGAAAGCATGACACAGGATATGTGACTATAGGAATGAGTGAAAAAAAGAGAGAGAGAGAGATGCAGATAGAGACTAAGGACAGACATGATATATTCGCAGTTAGAAGCTTTAGGAATCTGTCTATCAAAGGGAGCGATTTTATCCAGCTAAACGCAGTGGCAGATCCAGAGGGGGTCGTCTGGGGGGGTTCAAATGAACCCCCCTCTGTAGCCAGATTATTTCATTTTCATGCATAAATTCAGTCACAATTATGCAATAGTAGGAGAACAACCCAACCTATTTGTATATTCGAACCCCCCTCACAGAAATTCTGGCCACTGAAACATGATGTAATTTCGGAAGAACAAATAGTATTTCATTGGTATTGCTATAAAAACTTGTAACTACAGCTTGATTCAAGCGGTAGTTAAGGGCTTTTATAACAACACTGACGGTTTATCAAAACATAATGGTTAACTCAGTCTATTTTTAACACAAAATTCTTTGCTATTGTAGGAAACTAATGTTAACACAGTAAACAACAATTAATTACATATATGTTCTCAAAACGGTTTTGCAATGACCTGTGGATATGCATCATGTATTATTCTTACAACCAAGTCAACACAAATGAAAATGAACACTGATAACTGGATATCATACACTGTATCAAAGCTCGAGGAGAACTCTTTTTAGTTTTAACGTTAAAATGTCATGGAAACTGGGAGTTCCGAGTTTGAGTCTCGGCAAGAGTAAAATTTAGAGCTATATATTCATTGCTGTTCGATATCAATTATTAACCAGTTTTAATTGATTTTAAGTTTTAACCCTTTCCCACACAAGGACATTTTTGATGCCCACAATATAAAGGCATTTGAAAACATTGTATAAAATGAAGAAATTTTCTACCAATAAAGACCAAAAAGTTTAAAATTGGCTTAAATTGTCTTCTGCAATTCCTTTTAATTTGGACCACTCACTAGTCTTAAATTGTACTGTAAATTTGTAATTTTTGTTTATGAAATGATACTGTTTGAAACTGAAGCATTTGTTAAGGTAGGCCAAGCATAATGTAACTAAATATTATCATTATTTTTTTGGTGACATTGTAAACTTTTGGTGGTGGTAAATGTCTTTTTTTTCTAACTCATAAATAATTATGTGTACATAGATCAGATTTGTAACATAAAAAATGTTTGCAATTACCCAGCAAACATTACATATCGGTCCGACATTGGCCCGATATCGTCCTATATATCGGCCCGATATCGGAATCCTACATCGGCCCTTCATCGGATGTGCAACCCGGCTAGATGTCGGTCCGATATCGGCTATCCGATATACAGCCGATTTTGAGCCGACTTTATGCCGATATTGCTAGGGTAGCTTTTTTACTCATTAGAGCCTTTTATTTAAGGTAGTTCAACTATATCCACCATCTTTCTCTATTTAGGATGTCGGGAGTGGTCAACTCTTGTCGTTATTCTCAACTATTGGCTGTATCCTGTGATACAGCTGGATAAATCAGACCAATATCTACAAGAGTATCAGCAATTAAGTGTTGAAATGATAAATAGAACAAGACGGTTTTTTTTAAGTTCAAAGTTTTATTCAAAATAAACGCATAAGCTAGACCTGTTATCATCAGTCAACATGTAGCAACAGAAATTTTAGAATGACAAAACAATTAAACATTCAGCATTATATTCATACCAAGCTGTTTGCTTATGAAACGAAGTTTATTTTTGGCAGTCTAAAGCTTAAGAAATTCAGCAAAACGACAACTAATTAAAAACATGTTTTTCTCGAAAAGCAGCACTGACTGATACAGTAACCATCGAAAGTTCTTGGACAAATTTTGAGATTTTGCGGTTATTTTTGCTCTCTAGATACAAAAGCATGCTCAAACAATATGGACCAAGATCGGGCTCCATAATTTATGGGACCTGATCTTGGTCAATATTGTTGGAAATCAGCTTCAATTCGTAGCAGAAAACTTGAAAAAGGCCATGAAAAAATGCAAAGCTCTAACAGAATGTAGTTTTATAATCTTAAGAATTGTATAAAAACCTCCGATGGTTACTTTATATGCTAGATTGTTAAAGTAGTATCTGTTGCTTTTTATGCATAACACAAACATACATGTATAATTGTTATTCGTAATTGAAATACATTTGTAATGACTAGAGTATTTATATACATGTACTGCTTACAACACAAATGAAGAATGATGATAATCACAGAAAAAGAAAGATATGCATCAACTGCAAATATTGTAGCAACGTTTGATCATATGATATTCCCATTTACTCGACAATCTATTTTTTCAAAGTCATTTGCAATTATAAACTTAAACTTAAACCGTTTATATTTGATTAAACGCCTATTTTTACGACAGTTCATGTTCAATGGCGTTTTACAAAATTGATTAAATACATATTACTGACGGGGGGTCAAAACCTCGTAACTACAGCTTGGAAAAGCTTGAGGTATGACACTTTGACATCCCACCAACGATATAATTATCTATAAATAATACACAATGTTAAAAACAAAGAAGTCCTATGTTCTGTTTACCCTTTCCCGAGTAAGACTATGTTTTTTGTCCAAAGTAGGTTATGAATAATCAGGGGAAAATATTGAGAGAAAAGAAGAATTTGCCTATATTTGATTATATATTCATGATTGGCAGACTCAAGCTTGGGAAATTTACTGCAACATAACTTCTTTAAAAACACACACACACACACACACACACACACACTTAAATAATAATTTTGTAGACTAGAGTATACTCCGTAAATATTGACCTGAACCCGGTGAATATGAAATGAGTAATTTTGACACGGATTAATCGATACTCGCCAGCAATCCTCAATGTCGAGCAGAGTCGATAGTTTCAATATGCATTATGGCTTTGTATTCTGCACATGATTCTCGTGTCAACATTTGTTGGAGAGTGATAATTTCATATTACAATTACTCATTTCATATTCAACAGGTTCAGGTCAATATTTACGGAGTATATATACTGATAACACAACCAAATGAAGTGAGATTATAATCACAGCAAATACATCCAATAACAATACATATACAAACAATATCAGTCTTCGACATAACCCACTTGCCCAAAGCCCTGGGCAAGTGAAAATGCTTTTGGGCAAGTAGAAAGTGTGGCTTATCTTAATTAGACATATAAACAAATAACTAAAAATAGCCATTCCGGCAAGTAGTCTAAACAAGAGCCGTCAGTGACGAATAAGTGTTTGTCACAAAATAAAAACTATCATACACTAAGCCCCCTTTTCCAATGACAGATTTTTTGCACACACAATATTTATAAAATATGGTCTAGGACATCCCATTTATCATATAAGTGCAAAATTCCATTAAATTCTGCCCTTTAGATGAAGAGAAATAAGAGAAAAACTAATTTTTACATTAAGGCCCCTTTTTCCATGACGCAGCCTCAAATCAAGAAACGGAGGAAAAAGTCCCGAAGGATTATCCCAGGGAGTTCACATGTGAAGTTTCATTGAATTTGGCCCAAGGGTTGCTGAGATCTGGCTGTGGACGGACGGACACACAGATAGACGGACACACACATGGACGGACGGACAGCATGGCGACTATATGCTCCCCCGAAATTTTTTCGGGGAGCATAAAAATGAAGGCGAAGACTGAAACATGAGATAACAAGATGTGTTTGTGAAACACAAATGCCCCCGTAAATGACTATTTTTTGGAAAATGTCAATTTTTGGTGTTAAGGTTTACGAACTGAGAATGAAATGCAGAGCCAGATGTGAAATTTGAAAAGTGCCAGTAATTCTTAAACCGTTTTACATTTCCATTCCAAATACAAACATAAGCATTTTGTCTGGTTTAGAATTTTGAATTAATTCATACTTCTGGAAATATTTGACAAAACTGTTCAAAATTACTTCCCTTGCAAAGAGTAAAATAATATTTGTAAATTATCTTCTTCTTGAAGAATAATATTGAAATCCGCCTCAGTGAATCAACTTGTGTGAAGTGTATTTACAAGCGTGTGTAATTTGATGCATTTTGTATGGCTAGAAAGTGGTGTTTTCATTCTCAGTTCGTAAACCTTAAGGGTTGATAAAGGCAATAGGATGACCTTGAGACAGACAGACCGACAGACGGACATGAGTAAAACAATATGCCCTGATCTTTTGATGCGAGGGCATAAAAATGAAATACATTAAAAAGCAGAAAACACAAGTGACCTGCTTTACACATATACATGTATTTACATATTAGTCCTCAATCATATAAACGCACATATCGAGGGGCAAGAGCAAGAACAGTGCATCTGTCTATGCAATGACTAGGCAGATACCATGCCCCAGCTCCAACCTACTGGCATGTTTGAGACAAAATATATACGTGTGTAGAAGGAACAAAATGCACAAGTACATAAAATCAATTACAATATTAGCCAGTCAGTAAACCGTCAACACATATGCCCCAATATAAAGGCTTGCAACTCCTTTGAAAAGTAATTATTTAAGCATTTTCCACTCTGCCATTTTTAACATATCAGTTTCTTTAATTCCCTTATATTTGAACAGCAAAAATGCTAGTCCTAACAATCATTATCATTAGGTGTTTCCAAGGTTGTTTCCACGGTTGTTTCCTGTCTTCTGCCTTTCTGGCGTCTCTTACGGCCACCATCCCTGTCGCTAGCCATCCGAAACCACTCTCTGCAGTCTTGTTCTACTTCTGATGCAGTAAGTTTTTTGCACTTCATGACCGATTCTACAACAGAAATAAAAAAGGTAAGAATAAATTGTTAAACGTTTAGTCGTGGCCAAAAAAACAAGAAGGAAGAAGCAAACAAAAACATCACACCGCCATCGATCTCAATACCTCAATTTGTTAAATATAACTTAGTGCTGCAGTAAAGGAAAAAACCCTACCAACCTGCCCTGGTTATATAGAGACGTTACCTGAATCACACATATTTTTTTATTTGGCCTAATGAGGCTTTTCAAAAAAATGCTGACTTATGAATTTTCTGAAGGTACAAAGAAATTACAAATTTTATCAGTGAGGATACTTATTTTCAAATTGCAAGTATAACAGCTTGTTGTTCTGCCTCTAAAGATAAAAGTGTCTTAATCAAACAAATGTTTACTTACTAAGTACTGCCTGGGCCAGTTTCAGGTCCCTGAATTTTCTTTTGCCTTTTTTACCATATCAGTTTTACTGGATTGCCAACTAGTTGGTGAGGCAGGTTTTGAGGACCCTCTTGGACATGTTCGTGGAAACCCCACCTTGCACAGATAGGTATGTGACCTGCAATACATAAGATTCTGAAATAAGTTGTGTAAAAAAACTAACAAAGAATGTTGACATTTCTTACATTGCGATTCAAGAGTATTTCAAAAGTAGCACAACATCGCCATTCCTTTACATTTTTACCTTTGACCCAAAACAGTGACTTATCGAATGTCGCGAAAATGCATTACAATTTACGATCACTTACATATAATCATGTGTAATCGTAAAATCAACAGCACTTATTCGTGCTGGAAGAAGGGTTTGATAAGGCGAATAAATTTCTGCACGAAAATATTCTCGATAGGCTAATTAAGAAGAAATCGAAAAAAGTAATTTAAATCTTTGTCTAACCTTTCGAAGCCGAGAAACCGTTGCAAAGGCGGTGCATAGGTAGAAGTACAATGTTGTGAGAAACACTGTATAGGTGATATCGGCCCGATGTCGCTCCGATATCGACTTAAATTTACAACCCGTATTATCAGATTACAAAGTTGATTGATTGACAAAATAAGACAGTTTCACTCGAATTTATTGTACAACCAATATACTAATATTTTAATGTATATCTGCAATATATCTATATCGGCCCGACATCGGGCCGATATCAGAAAGCCGACACCGATATTCCGACATATAGCCGATATCGGTCCGATATGGCAATGTTTGCTGGGTACACACAAAAAAATCTGATGTCACATGAATTTCATTATTTGGGTGGTCTACCTTAATTCAACCTGTTAAAGCATTGAGGTAAATGGTTTTGAAAAGTAGCGTTTCTCTTTTCCCTTCAACCTTATAGCCTTGAAAACTTTATGGGAAATGAAGAAATTGGTTGTCACTGATTGGTAAACAAATATTTATTTTCTTTTATGTTGAAAACTTTCTGGGAAATGAAGAAATTGGTTGTCAATGATTGGTAAGCAATCTATTCATTTTCCACACTGATATCTAAACATCAAGTACATCATAACATAAATTTTGGCATATTTAACAAATTCCATCTTTGCTTGCCAAAATTAAAGAAATATAGTTTACAGATCTAGTTTTGCAAGGCAATACATACAAAAAGACATGTTTTAACCCAAATAAATCAAACATAATGAAAATAGACCCCTCTAATAACGGAGAACACCCCCATGCCTGATCACTTCTCTCCACTTCTCCCCATCTTGGAAAACTTCTCCCTATTTTCAGTCTGAGGAGAAGTCACTTCTCCCCATTTTCAGAGAGTGTGGCGAGCCCTGATAGGATCAGACTGGTGATGAAAAATATGGAATAGTTTGTTAGTTAGATTATACCTAACATAAGAAGCTTTTTACTCTTTCCCAAACAAGCCCTATTTGACATGTCCATTTTAGAAGACATTGGGGAATCACAGGACACAATAACCAAATCAGAAAATCTTCAATAACTACAGGCATATTAATAAAGGATTCTCCCCCGAATAATTTGAAGCCTAAGTAGCAAATTATACGTATTGGTAAACCTTCAAATGCAATTAGTTCATGCAAAATAATTGTGAATAAAAACATAATGGCAAAAATAGAAATTGCTCAATTTGAGCAATTTCTTCTTTTCCCATTATGTTTTTATACAGATTTATTGCATTTCATATGATAAGAATATATTATTTATCACTTTTTGACATGTAATGTCTACAAATCCCCCTGTTTGGTGATCTTTTTGAAGGAATTAAGCAGTAGGGGTACTTTTGAAGCTGTAGTGACATAACATTGATTTACAGGAAACTGTAGTGGGGCCTACAGCTTAATGGGTTGGGAAGGACATTGTAATATCTATTATGAATTTGATCAGATGCAGAGTTCAGGTCTGAAAATGCGGGGAATTAGCTGCACATGATGGTAAACCTTTTCTTAATCAGGCTCAGCTGATAGAAAATTATTGACAACCAACCAAAATTTTTGTCCGTCATCAATAACATTTTTATCAGCCCACTTAAAGATGTCCTGACATATTTTCGCATTCTCTGATTCAAACAACTTTTAAAAAGGTCACATATTAACAAAGTTATAGAAGATTTTATACCATTGTTGTGTCTCATGATTACCCATCGTGTTAGAATAGGCCCAGGCAAACATTGATACAAAAGAAGAAAATGTAACATTGTTGGTGACCAGCATTTTAATAAATCCTTCTGTCTTTTTATTTACAGAACTATATTGTACACAAATATCATTTGCATTCCATTTTGTTGTTTGTAGCAGTTGTTGATGTGAACTGCCCTAAAATTTTAATGTTTGTGGGAGGGATAAACATATTTATTGAAGGAAAAATACTGATGATCATCAGTTACATATTTCTGGTTTTCTACCAAATATAATGTGATGAAAGGGGGGTACTTCTTTATCTGATTTGACTTGCAGAGAACATGAAGCCCTGAAAATACTGAGGGAAAGAAGAAATTTTCAAGAACATATCACATCATAATTCTATTGACCCTTTCCCAAACAGCACATTTAATTCTAATTCAAAGCCTGCTTCAGATGACAAGTGGGTGTTGGTGGAGATAGACTTTGTGTACTATATCACACAGAAAATATTGAGGCAAAATGAGAGAATGCTGGTTATCAGCATTTTCTTCTTTTGCATCAAAGTTTTCAAAAAGACTTTTCTACAAAGGATGCCAAAACCAGGTCTTGCTTGGGAAAGGGTAAGGGTTAACAAGGGCGGATCCAGGATTATTTCCAGGGGGGTCAAAGCCCAAATGATGGCATTTAATAAGAAGTTATATAGTCAAAATTTTCGGCCAAACCAGGGGGGTCCTGACCCCCTGACCCCACCCCTAGATCCGCCCTTGGTTAATGCCTGACTGATTTGAAAATGGATCAAAGTAGAGAAGACAAAATGTTAGGCCATGCATGTTCTGGGTGTGATAGATCTTTTAAACACTGCTGAGGAAAATATTTTTTAGTTTACTTGCTAACCCTCTCCCAAACAAGACCAGCATTCCTGGTTTTGACATCCCTAGGAGGATAGGCTTGGGAAAACTTTAAGGTAAAAGGAGAAAAATCTGGTTATCAGCATTTTCTTCTCGATATTATTTCCAGTGCTTTATCATACAGCAACTAATATTTCATCAACATACATTTTGTCATTTGTAACTGCATTCAAATAGGACCACTCTAAAATTGTGTTGCTTGAGGAAAGAGTTAATAACTTTTTTAAACAGATACAATTTAAAAGATCCATCTCACCCTACTAATTTCTGACATGTTTACACATTATCTGCTTCAAATCAAATTCAAGTCTGTCATATTTAATTATTTATTGAAGATTTTCTGCAATTGTTGTTGTTTTTGTTGTGTCATATGATTCCATGCCTTGAATACGGACAAATGTTAGATCATGGAGAAAAAAGATTGATAATCAGCAATTTCTCTTGTTCCCTTTAGGTAGAAGACCCATAATGAAAAACACCACTTTCTAGCCATACGAAACGCATCGAATTACACACACTTGTAAATACACTTCACATAAGTTGATTCACCGTACCTACCGGATTTCAAGATTATGCTTCAAGAAGAAAATAATTTACAAATATCATTTTACTCTATATTCATATGCAAGGGAAGTAATTTTGAACACTTTTGTAAAATATTTTCATAAGTATGCATGAATTCAAAATTCTAAACTGTACAAAATGCTTATGTTTATATTTGGAATGGAAATGTAACACAGTTTAGGAATGACTGGCATTTTTCAAATTTCGCCGCTGGCTCTTTGGTGCTAATTATGGGTCTTCTACCTTAAAATTGTAGTATAGATGATGAAATTTGAATATTTGCTTTGTCTTTTTTCACATGCCTTTGACATGACCAACATAGGAAGAAGAAGAAGAAGAACATTTTATAAGACAAGTACTGGTTGTACATAGTCGTTAACACATGTTTATACAAATGACAAGGTCAAATTCCACACATACTAACATACGCACACATACACGCACCTATAAACACACATTCTCATAGGTCAGGAAGATGTTAAAATGTTGCGGGAAGAGAAGAAAATGACATTTTATCAATGCTGTAGGATCAAGCAATGAAAATAGAATATGTTTGTCTGTGATATGCCTTATAAGGAAGGTTGCTTTAAACATTGAGTATATGCAGACAACCAGCAATTTCTCTTGTTCTCTCAATGTTATAGGTGAAAATATAAAAAGAAATGTCTGATTTGTTATACATTGCTAAGCAAACTGTAAAACTTTGGGGAAAAAAAGAAGGTTGTGCTAATGAAAAGCAATATCTCTTGTTTCCTTAATGTTTTAGGATGAGATGATTGAAGGGGAATATTTTCTTGACTGATTTGTCATGTCTAATACAGGAATATTTATGGAAAAAAGAAAAATACCACATATTATAAATATATATATATATATATATATATATATATATATATATATATATATATATATATATATATATATATATATATATATATATATATATATATATATATATATATATATATATATATATATATATATATATATATATATATATATATATATATATATATATATATATATATATATATATATATATATATATATATATATATATATATATTCTTCAGTGATGTATGAATAATTGATAAAAATGGAATATTTTCTTGGTCTTATTCGATATGTCCAAAACAGAAAACTGACAAAACATTGAAAGAAAAGAAGAAATATCACTAATGATTTCTATTTTTCTTTCAATATTACAGGACCAGTTGTTTAAAAAAAAGAATGTCTTCTTGGTCTGATTTGATTTGCCCAAGACAGGAAGATGATGAAACATTTGGGGGAAAGAAGGAAATGTTACTAATACTCAATTTTTCCTTTTCCTTTAGTGTTATAGGACCAGTTTATTAAAAAATGGAATGTCGTCTTGGTCTGATTTGATTTGCCCAACACAGGAAGTTGATGAAACACTGAGTGAAAAGAAGAAAATGTCGTTAATAATCATTTTCTCTTTTTTCCTTCAGTGTTGTAGGACCAGTTGATTAAAAAAGGATTTTTTGATCTTATTTTAATTGCCCCTGAACACAGGTGGATGAGTAAAAATTGAAGGAAAAGAAGAAAGTTTTTATGCCCCCGTATCAAAAGATCAGGGGCATATTGTTTTACTGTTGTCTGTCTGTCCGTCTGTCTGTCCGTCCGTGCGTCTGTCTGTCAGTCCGAAACTTAACAATTGTCATTTTCTCGACAACCATTATGCATACAAAGCTCAAATTTGGTATGTAAACTTCTTTCAATGATATCTATCTGCTCCATGCAATTTGACCTTCGTCAAGGTCACAGTTTAACCCTTATCAACCCTGAACATGCAACTTAACGCGCCAACTTAACACAACAACTTAACGTTGGCCTTTTCTCTAAAAGTATTCCACATTCAAAGCTCAAATTTGGTATGTAAACTTCTTTTAACCCTTTCCCAAACCACAAAATTTTGGGGTGATCCAATTGGAAAGCTGCTCCAGATGACAAAATGCATCTGAAAAGGAAAGGGTTTGTGTACACTATGGCATAGAAAATATTGAGGCAAAAGGAGAAACTGCTGGTTATCAGCAGTTTCTTCTTTTTTCTCAATGTTTTCCTAAGCCTTTTTAATATGACCCGTCAAAATCAGGTCTTGTTTGGGAAAGGGATAATGATATCTATCTGCTCCATGCAATTTGACCTTCCTAAAGGTCACAGTTTAACCCTTATCAATCCTTACATGCAACCTTAACACGCCAACTTAACATGACAACTTAACGTTGGTATTTCCTCCAAAAGTATTCCACATTATAAGTTCATATTTGGTATGTAAACTTGTTTCAATGACATCTGTCTGCCCCATGCAATTTGACCTTCCTCAATGTCATTGCTTAACCCTTATCAACCCTTAACATGCAACTTAACGCGCCAGCTTACTTGACAACTTAACGTTGGCCTTTCCTCCAAAAGTATTCCACATACAAAGTTCAAATTTGGTATGTAAACTTCTTTCAATGATATCTTTCTGCTTCATGCAATTTGACCTTCCTAAAGGGCTTCGTATAACCCTTATCAACCCTTAACATGCAACTTAACACAGCAACTTAATTTAATGCAGCAACTTATATAAACCAAGCTTTATAAATCAAAAAGGTTAGGTTGAGGTTTTGACACGAAAAAGTGTAGATACGCAGCAAGGGTGTACCTGCGTTTTTTTGTGTCAACACTCAGTACATATTTGACGAAACTCTGGGCAATATCTTACCTTTACTTGGAAAAGAACTTTATAAGCAAAAGCTTTCGTTCTAATCCATTTTGTATCTTTTGTTTGTATGTTAATACAGTCCCTTTTGTAATATATTAGAAATGAATAAATAAATACGTTTAAACCAATGCAGCAACTTACATTGGCCTTTTCTCCAAAAGTATTCCACATACAAAGCTCAAATTTTGTATGTAAGCTTCTTTCAATGATATCTGTCTGCTCCCTGCAATTTGACCTTCCTCAAGGTCACCGTGTAACCCTTATCCACCCTTAAACAAGCAACTTAACGCGCCATCTTAACCTGACAACTTAACGTTGCCTTTCCTCAAAAGTATTCCACATACAAAGTTCAAATTTGGTATGTAAACTTCTTTCAATACTATCTATCTGCTCCTTGACCTTCCTCAAGGTCTTTTTTAACCCTTATCAACCCTTAAATGCAACTTAACAGGCCAACTAAACGTGACTACTAAACGTTGGCCTTTTCTCCAAAAGTATTCCACATACAAAGCTCAAATTTTGTATGTAAACTTCTTTCAATGATATAGATCTATTTGACCCATGCAATTTGACCTTCCTCAAGGTCATCTTTAACCCTTATTAACCCTTAACATGAAAACTTAACGTTTCAACTTAACATGACAACTTAACCTAGGCTTTTCCTAAAAAGTATTCCACATACAAAGATCAAATTTGGTATACATGTAGCCTTCTTTCAATGATATTAGGTTAGGGGGTCAAGGTCATTCATGTAGGTAATGGTCAAATATCAATTCAGGTCATAAATATAGTGAAATAGCCCTTTTGGGGGCATTTGTGTTTCACAAACACATCTTGTTTATATAATTTACACAGGCAGCTGTTACAGCATTGAGGTAAAAGAAGTATGTGCAGATAACGAAAAATTTGTCTTGTTCCCTCAATGTTGTAGGATCATTATGATGAAAATGCAATGTTTTCCTTGTCTAATTTGACATTCCTAACACAGGAAGATGTTGAGAAATAGAAGAAGTTGCTTATGAACAACAATTACACTTTTTCCATCAATGTTGTGGGATCAGATGATTTAAAATAAATATTCTCATGGCTGATTTGATGGAAGCTTTTGAGAAAGAGAAATACACTGCTTTTCCATGCATTTGTGCCTAATAATATGAACCTATTCTCAAATGTTTTCGCCTCATTATTTTGTAGTCTGTGAGTACAAACATTTAGAATTTGGATTATACAAATACCATATCAATGAGAAAAATTGTCTACTGATCACTTAGATGACTCAATGATTGTCAAGAAGGGACCATCTCCTAATGCTGCCTAGTCTATATTCACATTTATTCATAAAATACGAATTTTCATTGTTTGGTGCAATTAGACACTTATTGTAGAAAGTAAGAATATTTCTATCAAGTAAAATGTATTATAGACTAGAAGGTCCCAAGCCCTTTAAAAGCAGAGGGGGAGACTTGATTATCATCCAAATACTAAAAGAAATGAAAACAAAGAGATGTTTGGTTCTGATTTTCATTACGGTATCAACTGCTCCAATTAACTGTTTGTTAATTTTGTTTTTTATTAGCCCACCTGAGCATGAAGTGCTCAAAGTGATATATTGTGGCCGTTTTTTGTCTGTCGTCTGTCTGTCTGTCCATTCACAATTCCTTTAAAATTCTTCTCCTAAATCGTCGGGCCAATTTTGACCAAACTTGCCAGGAATGTTCCTCGGGTGACCTTCTTCAAAACTTATTTGTGAAATTTAAATTCATCAAAAAAAGTGGGTGTGGCTGGGTGGGGCCTATCAGACTTGGAGAAATCATAAAAAATCTTTAAAAATCAACAATCGGGCTAATTAATTTGAAACAAACATGGCAGGAAGGTTCCTTGAGTGACCCTTTTCAACATTTGGCCATAAATCATTAGATTCGTCAAAATATGTGGGCTTATCAGACTTCAGAGAAATTGTTAGATAATTCTTCAAAAATTCTTCAAAAAAACATTGGGCCAATTTGAACCAAACTTGGCAGAAATGTTTCTTGCATGGCCCTTCGTAAACTAAAATTGATTCGTCAAAAATATATGTGTGGCAGGGTGGTAAGCCGGTGCTTATCAGACTTGGAGAAATTATGAAGATTTTTTTTAAAACAAGCATTGGGTCAATTTGAACCGAACATGGCAGGAATGTTCCCTGAAAGATTATTTTCAACATTTGGTTACAGGTTTTCTGCTGAAGCCAAGGTTGAAAATCCAGTCCCATCCCGATATCAAAAATTCCGAAATAAAATTATTTTAAAATAGATAAGGCCATTGAGATATGGCAGGAAAAGGATAAAAATTGCTTGTGTTGACCAATTTCTATTTTTCCTGATACATTGAACCGAAAAAGAAACTTTCGTTTTCACTCATTCTTTCCTGTGACATCCTTTAGGTGTCGCCACTCTAGTTAATCAAATCTGTGTACTGCATTGTAATGTGAGAGAAGTGGTCGTTCGGTAACGAAGCGAAATCAGGGAACTGACGTTCGAGGCTTGCCATCGGCCAAACTTTTTAAGTTTGCTAATATGAAATTTTGATGCAAATAAATACCTTAATAGTAGCAAACATAATTATTTGAAATAAATCTAGCTCGATTATCGACTTGTTCGATCAGACCCAATGTGTCCGAAATAACCTGCTTAAAATTGATCATTCACAGACTTTTCCCTGGCGCACAAAAGTGTGTGTTTTGATACAGTTTTTACTGAAAAGAACCACTAGAAATTATTAAGTGGGACATGAAGAAACAATATAACAATATGCATTACCCTCTAATTTGAAGACCAAGGGGACATAATAACCCCTTCTAGTCAAGTCAAGGGAAAACTGCACTCATTTTGTTTTCCTCATGGTTCCCGGTTTTGTATGCTTAATACATATTTCTCATTATTGATGCTGAGGGAAAGGCTTAGAATTTTCTGATTGTGGCATAAGACACAATTTTTCTCTTCGCGTATCTAAATAATGGCTGACGATCGCTTAACTGTACGAAAGTACCCGACATAGGCCTCTATGTTTGACTGAAAATTTTAATGAATTCACTACATGATGGTGGGTTTATTTCCTGAAAGCTCCACATGTCAAGGATCCATGCATCTGTACCAGTTTAGGCGCAGTTTGGCTCAACTAAGTCTAAAGTGGTGTATAGTGTGTAAGTGGAAAATGGGTATTTTACAACATAATTATAGGAGCCAATATATGAGTGGTCTGCCACGATGTGCTTCCGGGTTGTTGTTGTTATATGTCGAAAAATAATCTCAATGTCAAACCAGATAGATCTATTTTACCTTTACTGCGAAAGTTATCACAATGCACGAATGAAAAATGTTAAAATGAACACAAAAAAAAAAAAAACACAAAAAAACGAATAATAAATAAATCTATGTCAATGCTAAAGACACGATAACAATATTGAACATAAATAATTTCTTTTGTCGGAAAGGTTACCAGGTCATGATGACGTAATATTTTCTGAAAGAAAGGCGCGAGCGTTCCATAGTTTGGGCAGTCCTCCAGTTACCGTGATCCAGGAAGGACGACGCCGAGGAAAATTCCTTACTCAGGTAGGCGACTACATATATTTTAACATTTAGAACTTTTTAGTATAATGTAGCCGGGTGTAGATATAGATCTAGGTCTGATTTTTTTTTAAATTGATGTCATGATCGGACCCCAAATGATTTAATCTAAGGCTTTCATCTGTTCATCATGAGCAACAGTAAGTGTCAAAAAGCAATAGCTTATTGTCACGATATTATTCATGATGTTACACGTACAAGATATTCTTCTGTTCATATTTTCAGTGATAGCAAAGGTCGTTATGTCAGGGAATTTGAAAACAGGGCACTTCACTCTGATTTGACAATTCACTGGCATGTAAAATGTGGTTCTACACTAGCTAGTGGAATTGGTCATCTGGAACACCAAATACGCAGAATAAAGGGGTCACAACTCATTCTCTTATGGTATGGGACCTGTGATATCTCACCATCAGGATGTCAGCCGGTGGCAGTCAGGTGGCAGTCCCTGCCACCGTCAGCTTTGAACTGCCACCGCCCGGCGACCTGCAATATTTCACCTGCCACCGGCCGGCAATCGGGCGTTCTAACTGCCATCGCCCGGCCCCCGTCCGATAATCTGACGCAGCAGGCTAGTGTCCCAGGAATATAAATCTAGACTGCTCTCAAAACTTAACTTTGTTCTCAAAATGTCTAAAGCTCCCAGTAGGGTGAATTGTAAATATGCCCCCTAAATGCAACGAAAAGGGTAAAACTAAAAAGCAAGGCGCCAGCCCAAAAAAAGCCTTAGACAAGAACCCGATCCCCAGGAACTACTACGACCACCATGGCTACAATTTTGTATAGCGTATGAATGCTTCCTGATTTATATTCAGGGCCCCAGTCTGCACTCGGTAGATCGCCGTCCTGCCACCTACCAACACCAACGGCCGCCTCCCTGCTGCCTTTAGATCTCCGCCCTGCCACCGGCAGATATTTAGAAATCGGACTGTGGCATGTCAATGGCATAACGGTGGCAGGCCGGGTGAAGGAAAGTGGCAGTTACGATTTTTGAAGGCCTTCAAGCACCAAGACCGAGTAAAAATCGCGCTGCAGCCCACCTGCCACTTGACAGCCACCGCAGGACTTCGAAAAGCACCGGCCGGTGGCAGAGCGACTTGCAAAATTGGAAAAAATCGTCCGGTGGCAGTTACAATTTTAGCTTTTACTTAAGATTCTAACTGCCACCTAGCGGCGTCCTAAATGCCAACTGCCGCCTGCCGATGTAGCCTGCCTCAGGACGGCCGCATGGCTGCCACCGGGCGAATTTAAACTTATCCCGCCGGGCGATGGCATTTAGTGATTTGTGACCGTAGCATTAATTAGAACATGTGAATAAACTGAAAGAAATTTTATTTATTCTTGGATAGTTTAGCTCATCATAGGGATGGGTTTGAGCAAATTTTCTTTAAAAAGCAATGTTGAACTGTTGTATTGAGAATTTTCTTTCTAAATTTGGGAAAATGAATTTGAGGCGCCTTCTTCAGTGTGAAATTTTTTTAAGATCGCATTTATAAAACATTTGATTGTTCCGAATGATGGATGCTTCATACAAATAACATCATCATGACATCATTTGTATGAAGTAAGAAGTATTTGGAACACTGGAGTTTATGAATTATGGAGCCAGTGCTTCTGAAATAAGTTGCCCGAGTTGTCGACTTGTCCGTTTAGTGGCGTTTTTCTGTACGGACAAGCGGATTTTGAAAGCTAGGTTGTCCGTGGACAAATGAAAAATCGGGTTATAATAAAAAAAAATTCGTTTTCTCACATCTTTTTTCTTACAATGTAATTACTGATAGTTAAATACATGTACGAATTTTGCTGTAGACAATAGTAAGACAGTCATAATAGATAATGCAATAAACAAATGAAGCTATGGAAAAGTATATGGGTTTTGTACGGACAAGTTGATTTTTGATATGGAAAAGTCAATTTTTGATCAAGACTTGTCCGTGGAAAAGTATAGATTTTCAAAATATTTCAGAAGCACTGGGAGCATTTTGAACAACTCGGTCTATTTCATCTTATATTGTTCTACAGAGAATGAGAGTGGACAGAGGGGTTCCACAAAAAGTATTATATGGTAATGGCGCCTCCCATTGAGCTTCTTAAGAATCTTGTTCTAAAGCTGTGGTCACACATAGCTGGTTTTACAATATGGGTCCACACAGAATTAAAACCGTGTTAACACGTTTCAACCCTTATTGACCCGTATCGCCACCCGTTTAGATTCTGTGTGCGGTTTGTGAGAACGATATGGCAGCGAAAATGTTTTGACTATGTTCAAAATTTAGACGGATTTCAATTCTGTGTGTGGCAACCCGGTTCATAACGCATCGACCCTTTTCAACCCGTATCTGCCCCTATCGTATACTGTATCTCATTTATGTACCGAATAATGACCTTGTGTCTAGCGGTACAATGCTCGTGGACTGCATGGAGTCCCATACACACTCCATTACGCCGGCTGTACGATGCGGGCCAGTTTTAATTGTATTGACGAGATACGTCGTTACTATATCGACACATCGGCCGACATTATAAAAAGCGACTTTGTATGATTGACGGGTTAACGTCAGGTTTTGGTCACACCGGGGAAATTTTCTGCGATTAGTTGGACAGACATTGTTGATTTATCGACGGCTTGCTAACGAAAGCAGTATTTTTGTAAAATCATGAGGTGTCGGGCTTCCCAGTTACAATCAACCGATCAATCGGCGGCTTTCTCACCTTTGAATATGTCGATGATTACTCAATTTTTGAATATCGTGGAAGTGTCTTGACTCATTTACCCTGTTAGAAATTATGTCATTGACATCTCGCAGAGCCTAATTCGATATACTGCATAGTGTCGGGTTTCGTTCGACGACGTGCATACAACCTGCTTAATCAGGGTCAAAGAAATTACCTACACTTTTGTAAAGGTCTCACTTTTATGTGACTGATTGACAACCCGTTTGATTTGTTTAATATCCCGACAGAGATAATGCAGAATCGTCAACATTTTGACAATTTGTAGTTGACCAGCCAGGTGTCGGCCACAATACGCCGTTGTGTCAGGGTATATCAACGTCTTAACATTAAACATCAAAGTGAAGTGCTAGGATCGTCTAGTTTACCGAAACTACACCTGCTTACATTCATGTAGGAATTTTTAAGCAGACATTATATGATATCAAACACATTCTTGACAGACGCTTGCATTTAAGGTTCCATTTTTATTACTCACAATAAGAAATACTCCTATAGGCAGGGGGGGGGGGGTAGAAGGGATTTGTACCCAAATTGTTTTGTACTTTTCTGTGACTTTTCCTAATTTTTACCAGATTTGATAAAATCAAGACTACTTCCAGATGGGAGAAAGTGTTATACGAAAATCCAAACATATTCCTGTTTTCTGGGTAGTATTGGAACTCTGAATCATCAAATTCCAGTTTTTAGGTCACCTGACCGAAGGTCATGGTGACCTATTGCGACCGTGTTTTGTCTGTCGTCGTGCGTCGTCCGTCGTGCGTCGTCCGTCGTGCGTTAACTTTTAACATTTTCGACTTCTTCTTGAGAACCACTGGACGGATTACAACCAAATTTGGCAGGGAGCATCCCCATGGGAAGCCGCTTCAGATTTGTATGAATCATGGAGTTATCTCCCTTTGGGGCCCCATAAGGGGCCTAAAAGGGGTTAAATAGGGTACATCTTAAAAAATCTTCTTCTCATGAACCGGCTGTTGGATTGGATTCACATTTGGAATTTAGAGTCTTTAGGGCAAGGACAACAAAGTTTGTACAAGAGAAAAAAATCCTTCCAGAAATGGCCGTGCTGGGGATGGGGGATGTGAGGGGGGGCGCGTTATTAGTTAACTTAACATTTTTGACTTCTTCTTGAGAACCATTGGACGGATTACAACCAAACTTGGCAGGGAGCATCCCCATGGGAAGCCGCTTCAGATTTGTACAAATCGTGGAGTTATCTCCCTTTGGGGCCCCATAAGGGGCCTAAAAGAGGTTAAATAGGGTACATCTTAAAAAATCTTCTTCTCATGAACCGGCTGTTGGATTGGATTCACATTTGGTATTTAGAGTCTTTAGGGTAAGGACAACAAAGTTTGTACAAGAGAAAAAAATCCGTCCAGAAATGGCCGTGCTGGGGATGTGGGATGTGAGGGGGGGTCGCGTTATTAGTTAACTTAACATTTTTGACTTCTTATTAAGAACCATTGGACGGATTTCAACCAAACTTGGCAGGAAGCATCCTAAAATAGAAAGCCGCTTCAGATTTTGTACAAATCATGGAGTTATCTCCCTTTGAGGTCCCATAAAGGGCCAAAAAGGGGGTTAATAGGGTACATCTTAAAAAATCTTCTTCTCATGAACCGGCTGTTGCATTGAATACACATTTGGAAGTTAAATTCTTTAGGGCAAGGACTACAAAGTTTGTACAAGAGAAAAAATCTGTCAATAAATGGTCGTGCTGGGGATCGGGGATGGGAGGGGTTCGCATTATTACTAAACTTTGAACATTTTCTACATTTTTTTGAGACAGATTTCTACCAAACTTGGCAGGAAGCATCCCATTGGGAAGCCGCTTCAGATTTATACAAATCATGGAGTTATCTCCCTTTGAGGCCCCAAAAGGGGCCAAAAGGGGGTAAATAGGGTACATATTAAGAAATGTTCTATTGTTGGATTGAATTCACATTTGGTATTTGAGTCTTTAAATAAGTTTGTACAAGAGAAAAAAAACTATCAAGAAATGGTGGTGCTGGGGGTGCGCTATTAGTTAACTTTTAACATTTTCCTTAACTGGGTCTGCTCATTTGATTCAGGTGACCGATAAGGCCCTCTGGGCCTCTTGTTTAAGTGTTCTTTGTAAATTACATTTATAAATTAAATTAAATTTATAAATATAAATTATAATATAATATAATTTATAAATAAATTAAAATTGATTTTGATATTATTCAGAATGATTCCACCATTTTGGTCCATACAAACCCTATGACAGGCTGGATGCCTATATTTTGTTAAACATACAAAGCCAAATACTAATAATGGGTCTGAGTTTGCTGCAGTCTTTTTAAATATGGCCAATATTTGGTGTTCATATTTAACTGATTTTCTAAGAAAGGACTCTTAAAATTAACTCAAGGACTCTCAAAAATCATAGCTGAGGGTCCCAAGGACTCCTTCTTTACAATATCCAGGGAAAACTCTGTTTAGTGATACAAGTGCTGCAAATCACTGAAAAAAAAGTAAATGACCAGGATCAATGCTTCTATTTTAAGTAGCCGCTTGACAAAAAGGTCTCAAGGAAAAAAATAACATCGACAGTGGTCTACTCTTCATCACAAAAAATAAGAATGAGATATCAAAAATGAAAAAGAGGAAATACAGTATTGTATGGGTCAATACAGTGAGACATGGATCCATACAGGCGGTAATATGGTTTTGAAATCCGTGTATATTTTTTAACAAGACCAAACACTTAATAAAACCGTATCATCGCCCGGAAATTCACACGGAATTGATACAGGTTACGATACGGGTCAATAAGGGTTGAAACTGGTTGACACGTTTTTTGATTCCAAGTGGACCATTATCGAAAACAGGCTATGTGTGACTGCGATTTTAATAATTTTGCCACCACCGTGAATCGCCTTTGATTTCAATATCCAATTACCCATGCACGGAAGTGTCATATTCTGTGTCGACCCGTGTACCTGATTCGTACCGACCCTTATTGACCTGCAGCTGCATATATGAATATAATATTCAGTCCTACCAGTGTTGACCCGTATTGACCCTTACCAACCCATACCTTGCTTTCTGAAATCTGTATTGAAAAACCCTATATCTTGCCGTATCAACCAGTCGAGTATGCAAGTTACCCCCAAATTCCATAGCAAAACCATGTACAGTTTATCAGAACTAAAACCGGTTTGTCACCGGCTTTGTGTGACCAAAGCTTTACTTAAGAACACTTTATAATTTTATCCTAAAAATCTTAAGAAATCTCAAGCTAGATCCATCTTAAAGAATCTCTCTGTAAAGAACACACCTCATCAGAAAACATTGAAGTAAAAGAAGTAAATGCTGATAATCAGCATTTTCTTCTTTTGCCTGATATTATACACAAATCCTATCCATATCAAAATTATTTTTTCTGCAGCAGCTTTTGAATTAGACCATCCTAATTTTTTTCTGTTTTAGAAAGGGTTAACGGTTAACCCCTATCAGTTAGTTAAAAGTCTTATGTCGGGGGCCGCGCCCCCGAACCCCTGCTGTTTATAGAGATTTAAATGGCCCCAAGACCTCGCTTTTTTCAAATATATACATCATCATGACATGTGTTCAGGATTTCTGTAAAGGGGGGGGGGAGGGAGAAGGTTGGGGTAAAAAATACAATAAGGGGATTGGGCATTTTCTTGGTACATGTATGTATTACACAATTTTGACTTAATTTCTATGAAACTGAAATAATAACACTCCCCATACCCCTCTAGATCTGCCACTAGTAGACTTCTTTGTTACCGGTTATTTACTTATGGCGGTAATCCAAAGTCACTAAGTGAAACAGAAGCTCATTTCCAGAAGAATTGCTACAGAACAAATGTGTAAGTGATCAAACAAAAGCAAAATCAATCTCAAAACTTCAGATCCAGAAAGGGATCAAATTCTGGTGGGTTCAAACAAACACTTGGCATCATGATACTGTATGATCCCATCTTTATTATCATTAACAATTTCATCTTCAACACTGACCCTAATCCGAGTCTTCTCTGATGTAAATATGCTTTTAAAAAGCCTTTTTGATATTTTGATTTTTCGCTGTTAACGTATTTAGCGAAAAATCAAAATATCTAAGAGCGTATTTACATCAGAGAAGACTCGGATTACACTGAACCTTTATTTCATCATGGGGATGCGCCCCCCAAACCCCCTGCGGTTCTAAAAAATAATATTGTCCTATTCGAGTCTGACTGTCTCTGGGCTAAATCTATGGATATAATTTTCTCAGCATCACAGTTAGTATAATGACATTATCGTAGAGACTTGTACTTTGAGGGTTTTGGAATCAATAAAGTGTGTGTTCAAAGGGGGGGAGCTGTGCGAATAAGCAAGCTTCACTCTATCATTTTTTTTTGGGGGGGGGAGTTCTGTATTATCTCAAATAAAAACTTCTAACTATTCGAACTAGATCTTTGCAAGACACACAATTTATAAGAAACAAATTTTACATGACTTACCTTCTTAAATATGTCCATTAAGATCTAGAATAGATTGATTCTATCTGGTTATCTGTCCCTTATCATAAATGTCAGTTGTAGAGAAATCCATTGAAGACGAAAACTAATGACATTTCACAAATAATCACGTTTCATAACACCGACGCTTAATCGATGTGAAGTCACATAAGATAAGTCTCTTTTCTACCAAAATGACAAATCTTATCCACATTTATTCAAGCGTAAAAATATCATTTTCCAAGAAGAAAAATAAATATCCGGGATGTCATCTTTGGGGAGGACTTGATTGTGCAACCAAATCGACTCGGAATAATTAGGCTACAAAGGAAAAGACGCCAATTTTTTTCTGAGGGAGCTAAACAAAGGTATTTCAAATGTTTGGTCATTTTGTGATTTGGCATTCTGCGATAATTATCTTGTTTAGCGCCCAAACACACTTGCTTTGACTGCACATTTCGAATTGAAAACGGCGTGTGTCCAATCAAGTACGGCCCAACAGCTTTTTTGCGTGACGCAAACGAATGACATAAAGCGACACCCGCAAACATAGCGATCGTTCTTGCTCGCTTTTAGCATTTTTTTTTCAATTCCTGCGTTCACAAAAGAAATGCATTTATTTCTTTTGTCAAAATGTATTTAAAAACAAATTTCACGGCCATTCTTTGATCGAAAACGCTTGCAACCCCCCTTTTCACCGTCTCATTAATTTGTCCGGTAACTATGAATGTCCGGCATAGGTGCAGATGCATTCTGCACTTTGTGAGTTGAATATTTTTAGAAATTGATTTTTCCCAAATATAACACCTATCTTGAGACCTAGATGGAGGTTGCGGCTAGCGATTCTTTTGCGAATCGAACAAGTTCTTTTCATTTCACTCATTCTTTACTAGAGTGGCGACACCTAAAGGATGTCACATGAAAGAATGAGTGAAATGAATAGAACTTTTTCCGCCCTTTGCGACTTATATAACCGAACTTTTTTATATATTTCTCAAAAACGCATTTGTGGAAACCTAGATATAATAGAGATTGCTAGAAGAGTTGCTGAGAATTTCATGGTAGCTAACCCACGTTACTTTTTGGAAAAGTACACACCTACAAATCGCGTCCTTCAAGTTTTTTTCATCTCATGTCTCGGCTTAAAGTTGGGGAGCTTAAACTTGTCCAAAAAAGACTGAATGTGATTCAAGCACCAAATTTGGCACACATGTTCCTCAGAGTATAGCATTTTCAAAAGAGATGGTATCCATAATGAAAAACCAACATGGCTGCCATTTTCAAAGATGGTCACGATCTCTATAGAAAAAAAAATCGGAAAAAGCCTTTGAAATACTTTGAAACAAGTTTGTCAAAATTTGTTGATTGTATTTCAAAGGATTTTTCCGATTTGTTTCTTCTATAGAGAAGGCGGCCATCCTGGAAAAGGGCAGCCATGTTGGTGTTTCATAGTGGGTACCATATGTTTTGAGGATAGTTTACTCCGAGGAACAATTGTGCCAAAGTTTGTGCTTGTATCTTTAAAAGAAGGGTTTTCTCAATATTCACTACCTATACTAGAGATCGCAGCCATCTTCGAAAATTGCAGTCATGTTGTTTTTTTCATGGTGGATACCATATATTTTAAAAATACAATGTAGAATACTTTGAGGAGCATCTGTGCGAATGTTGATGATTGTATCTGTGTAAAAATACAATACTGGTCCAAATGGGGGTGCTATATAAAATTCAAGAAAATAAAGTATTGAATAAAAGAAACCTGTCATATTATTTGTTCAAGTGTGTTATGTTGATAATGAAGAGATAAATTAACCAATAAAATGTTAACAGTGTTTTTGTTTCATATTCATTTTATAATGAATTGGCCAAAAAATGTTGTTTTTTTCACCCCAATAAACGTTACATGAAAATAGGAGCTTTCCAAGATTGATTATAGTATTTGCAATTTTTAAAGTCCAAACAATTTTTCTTTAAAAACTGGTTAAGTAATAATTAAATTTTCCAAATATACTGCTTTGGTAATTTTATCTTTTAATGTACGAAAAATATTTCGTTTGAAATAAACCCATGATGTAAGTTGCATTTGGTGTCCAATAGGAAAGGTGAAAACAGGGCTAAAAATAGGTTGTACTGTAAACCAACATTTTTTTAAAAAAAAATGTGTACTTCTGCTGTCAAAACACTCGAGAAGTCGATTTTATTAGCAACTTGTTGGATATAAATGTGCAATGGGCAACATTTTGCTGAATATTGGAAACACGCAGTTTCGTGTCCAAATGTAACTTACGCTTTCAACCCAGCAACTTGCATATACTATGAACTGGATTAATCCTGAATAAATATTTACCTAGAAGGGGTTATGACCTTTCCACATAAACACACTTTTGGTGACATCATTCAGTTAAGAGCTCAAACATTATCCTCTGTGTCTTTTTCAACCTTGTAACTTACGCAATTTGTGTCTTTGTAACTTACGAATTTATTATTTCTTTAGTCATTACTTCACTTAAACGGTCATAAATTGAAAAAAAGAACATAAGGAGGTTATCAATATATACAAAATGAATCTTTATGTGTTTTTGGACATGTCTACAGTTTTTATTAATTCTGTGCGGGAAAAATAGTTGAGTAAAAATTTGTGTAAGTTACGGTGTCCACATGACTTTGTCAATTTAGATTTTTTCAAAAATGTGCTTCAAGTTGTACTCTGACATAAAAAGCAAGTGTTTGTATGACACAATTTGACATTGATGTCAAATGTTTATTGTTTTAAAGCAAAACATTTTAAAAAAGTAACCATGAGACACTATGTAACTTGCAAAATTGGTTGGGTGTCTTTGTAACTTACAAATTTATTATTTCTTTAGTCATTATTTCACTTCAAAGGTCATAAATTAGAAAATAGAACATAAAAAGGTTATCAATATATAAAATTTGATTTTACTTATGTTTTTGGACATGCCTACAGTTTATATTAATTCTTTGTGCGGGAAAAACAATTGAGTTACAAATTGTGTAAGTTACGGTGTCCATATGGTTTTGTCGATTTAGATATTTTAAAAAATGTGTGTCAGGCTGTATTCATGAATAGAAAGCAGTGTTTGTATGACACAATTAGATATTGATTTCAAACATTTGTTTTGTTGGGAAACATACTTATTAAAGGTAGTCAAGAGACACCATGTAACAAAATTAGTTTGGTGTCTTATGAACTTACAAATTTATTATTTCTTCAGTCATCATTTCAATTTAAAGGTCATAAACTAGAAAACAGAACATAAAAAGGTTATCAATACATAAAACTTGATTCTACTTATGTTTTTTGACATGTCTACAGTTTATATCAATGCTGTGGGGGAAACACAATTGAGTTAAAGTTTTTGTAATTTACGGTGTCCGCATGGTTTTGTCGATTTAGATTTTTTCAAAAATGTGTCTCAGGTTTTATTCATGCATTGATATGAAGTGTTTGCATGACACAATAAGACTTTGATTTCAAATGTTTTTTGTGTTTTGAAAAATATTCATAAAATACAGTCAAAGGACACCATGTAACTTACATTTTTTTTTTGATTACATCAAATTCACCTTGTACTGGACACGAAACCGTTAAATCGATTATCTTCCCCGTTTGGAATCATAGAAAACACTATATAGTCTCTTCAAAAAAGACTATAAATAATATTTAAAATGATTTTGAAAATTTGGGTTTCATGTAACACTTTTGTTCCCAGTATTGTATTTTTACACATCTAAAAAAGAAGTATTTTTTCTGATTTTTTTCCTGTGGAGATGGCGGCCATCCTAGAATATGTCAGGCATGTTGGATTTTCATGATAGATACCATTTGTTTTGAAAATGGTATACTCTGTGGAATATTTGTGCCAAATTTGGTGCTTTTGTCACGAAGTATTCTGTGATATGCTTCCCCACTTTTATACTAAAACAAGAGGACCATGATGGTCCTACACCGCTCACCTGAACATAGGTGACATGAGCGAAAATGGTAATTTAGTCAATTGAAAAGGCATATAACTAAGGACTTTCTGTTATGATCAGAAATCAGGGTTCCCACTGACTTTTAAATCTGGGGGTTTAAACAGTCATTTTACAGCATACTTGCACCCCCTCTATATTAGACATAGAAGGCTGCCTGCAAAAATTGGGGGTGCAAGATTCAATCTTGGGGGTGCAAAACCCCCATTTGGGGGGTTTGGGGAACCATGAGAAGCTACAGCATAGGGATAATTATTTGAGAAAAGATTGTCTTTTAATTTGAGAAAAGATTGTCAGACACTGCCCTCTTTATCATTTTTATATGGAACCCCGTCAACCCACAACATATTGGAACTATTCACTGAACAGTTACAATTTGATTCAGGTTAAATTTTTTCCTAACAGCATAACATCAGAGCAGTAGAATTAACAAATTTCAAGGTCCTAGGCCAAACAGTTTAGAAGAAAACTAAGTATCTCCGTGACAACCTGCAGTAAAGTATAATTTTCAATGCATGAAGTTTCCACAACCCTGCCACACCCATATACTTTTTATAAAATCAAAATTCAAGATACAATTTTGAAATGAGTCACTTAAGGAACTTTCCAGCCAGTTCTGGTTCGAATTGGCCTATTGGTTGAGTTTTAAAGAATTTTCTAATGATTTCTCCAAGTCCGACAAGCCCCTTCCTCCCTGCCACGCCCACATTTTTTTACAAAGGTAAAAATTGTGAATAATTTTGAGAAGAGTCACTCAAGGAACTTTCCTGGCATGTTTGATTAAAATTGGCCGAACGGTTTGTTTTTAAAGAATTTTCTTATGATTTCTCCAAGTCTGAAAAGCCCCTTCCCCCCTGCCATACCCACACTTTTTATTAAATGTAAAGATTTGTGAACAAATATTGAAAAAAGTGACTCAAGGAACATTCCTGCAAAGTCTGGTTCAATTGGGCACATTAGTTGATTTTTAAAGAATTTTCTTATGATTTCTCGAAGTCTGATAAGCCCCTTTCTCCCTGCCACGCCTACATTTTTTGACAAATGTAAAGATTTGTGAGCGAATTTTAAAAAAGAGTGATTTAAGGAAAATTCCTGCAAAATCTAGTTCAATTGGGCCCAATGGTTGATTTTTAAAGAATTTTCTTATGATTTCTCTAAGTTCGATAAGCCCCTTTCTCCCTGCCACGTCCACATTTTTTGACAAATGTAAAAATTTGTGAACAAATTTTGAAAAGAGTGACTCAAGGCACATTCCTACAGAGTTTGATTCAAATTGGCCCAATGGTGGATTTTTAAAGAATTTTATTATGATTTCTCTAAGTCCGAAAAGCCCCACCCTGCCACGCCCACATTTTTTGACAAATCAAAAATTCACGAACAAGTTTTGGAAAGTGTCACACGAGAAAGATTCTTGTCAAGTTTGGTCAAAATTGGTCCAATGGTTTAGGAGGAGAAGATGTTGAAAGAAATTGTGAACGGATGGACGGACGGACAGACAGACACACTGACAGACAGACAGACACAAGTAAAACAATATGTCCCAATCTTTCGATACGGGGGCATGAAAAGGAGAAAAAATGACCCCAAACTTTATATGGGCATAATATGGGTCGTTTTACGATCTAATTCGGTGACTTAAGGGTGGAAAGGATGCTTCGGACAAAAAAATGAATTTCATGAAAATTAAATAAATATAAAGAAAATAGAAATATAATCATTTTATTTAATTAGAGTTACTTTAGTTTAACACTTTCCCAAACAGAGAGATTTTAGAGTTGATCAATTTGAAATCAGTTGCAGACGACAAAATAATTGATTTCAAAAGTGGGAAATTTATATGTTAGTAATAGCATTTAAACAATGATGGAAAAGGAAAAAAGGTGAGTTTCAGTAATTTCTTCTTTTCTCTCAATATTTCATGATCCTTTCACTGATTTGCAAATGGATGCCTTTACAAGGGGATGGGCACTATCAGACCTTGATTAATAGACCCGAGACCTAAAGATCATAGTGTTTTCAAGCGATTATGTAGTATAATATTATAGGAAAAGAAGAAATTGCTCAAAAAGAGGAAATTCTCCTTTTAGTAAAGTATTTTTTTTTTTACATTTTAGACAGAACATTTCATCAAGAAATGTAGTAGAAAAAGATGATTTATTATAAATTGCTCAATTCAGCCAATTTCTCTCCTTTGTCAACAATATTTCAATTCTGATATAGATCTTGTGTCAATTTTTGTCATAATCTTATGTGTCAAATTTTGGATATCTTAAGGTAATTAGTCCCCTACCGGTGTTCACACCGGAGGGGACTATAGGTTTGCCCTCCGTCTGTCCGTCCGTCCGTCAGTCTGTCCGTCTGTCCGTCTGTCCGTCCGTCTGTCCGTCTGTCCGCTCAAATCTGGATCCCGCGATAACTTAATAACTAAGCAAGCGTTTTTGATGAAAGTTGGTATATGACTAGATGGCAATGTGTAGATTATGCACATCATTTTATTTTTGTTTTTCGACTTAAATTGAGGTTGCTATGGTTACAGAAATAGTGAAAATATGGCCAAAAATGGGATCCTGCGATAAGATAATAACTAAGCAAGCTAGTTTGATGAGACTTGGTATATGACTATATGGCAATGTGTAGATTATGCACATCATTTTATTTTTGTTTTTAGACTAAAATTGTTGTTGCTATGGTTACGGAAATAGTGAAAATATGGCAAAAAATATTGGATCCTGCAATAAGTTAATAAGTAAGCAAGCTAATTTGATGAGACTTGGTATATGACTAGATGGCAATGTGTAGATTATGCACATCATTTTATCTTTGTTCTTTGACGAAAAGTGCGGTTGCTATGGTAACGGAAATAGTGAAAATATGGCAAAAAATGGATCCTGCAACTTAATCTATTATTGATTACCATATTTAGTCAATGTGAAGCCGGTAGGGGACTTTATGTGTTGCATACAACACCAGATACTTGTTCCATATCCCATGTGACTTTGACATAACAAGTGTCAACTGCATATTGCAAAAGCTTGGTGCACCGTGCTATAACATTTTGACCTCAAGATTGCTGCCAGAAACTCCCACCAGGACTCGAACCTGAAACCTGCTGGATCACGCCACAGAATAAGCATCATGCCAGTTGCTCTGCCAATTGAGCTATAGGAGTTTGTAAAAATCTGAAACCTCAGCTTTCAAGAGTAACTTCAGTTAACAATGGATATATGTCAAAGTCAATGGGCCTTTCAAAATACCTTGAGTCATATAAAGTTCGACACATTTTTTTATTCAAAACAACAGGCCCAGATTTTCACATTGACATAAGCAGCAATTTGACTTAACCAATGTTGACAAAACAAGTGTCAACTGTATGAATAATCAAATTACACAAACAGCTTATTATGCATGCATGTACAAACAAATTCAAACTTCTATCATCACCACTGTGGCACAGAAATATTGACTGACTGGGATTTTAATACCACAATCAACAATCTCCAGTTTTATTTAAGCAGCTGGTGTAACTTACCATGAGTTCCTGACATTTCTTGCACCAGTACAAACACAACATCTAACCCAAGCCACCAGTTGCACATGCCATTCAGATGACCAATTACCCGACAGCAAAATGATATAGATCTATTTGACTGATCAAATTCAAATATGTTGCAAATGACAATTAACAATAATTTAAGTGAATAAAATTTAAATTTGCATGGTCTTTTTTAGTACAAAACATTGTGGAAAATGAAGAAATTGCTTATCACAAGCAATTTCTTCATTACTCCATTTTCCACTATGTTTCCAAAGTCTGTATCTTTTGGGGTGTCAAAAAGAGTCTTAATGTGAAAATGGGTTAAACAATTCATTCATGGGGAGAGACAATTGATTACTTTTGTCAAATTTCTTCATTTCCCACAATATTTTCTACATAAAAAGACAAAAAAATATAGATCTAAAATTTCATTCAGTTTAAATTGTGTGCATCATCTCTGAATTTGGATTAATCTAGAATTTTGCTGTTTGGTAAAGAGTTATCCTGTGTTGTGAGTATTCTTCAATATCAATGGAATCATCACAACAAGACGATTCAAATGAGTACCGACAACAACATGTCATAGGGTTTGGATTTCAAATAATATTCCAAATACAATGTCTTCACTCCCTCTCATCGCATAATCTGTTGCAAACTTTTAGCATTTGTGTTTCACATGTATACACGTTATTGACGTTATTTTTCTTTGATTAGGAAATGGTGGAGAAGATTTCTAAATTTCATTTAAACCTCTGTTTATGTACACACATCGAAGAGATATATCTTATGGGATCACACATGCCATCCGACATCTCGACTTTTTGATCGAGAGCGTTTAACTGTCACCTTATGTCTGATCAACTCGAATTTGTCAGTTACGTTCTTTTTATAGTTACAGAGATCTGTGTACAAGAACTGTAATTCAGATACTCTAACATACCTATCAGTGGCGGATCCAGTTGGGTTCGGGAGGTTCAAACGAACCCCCTCTGTAGCCTAATTAATTAATTTTTGTGCAGAAATTCAGCCAAAATGGTGTAATACTTGTAAAACAAACCCCACTTTTTGTAAAAACGAACCCCCCTCACAGAAATCCTGGATCCGCCGCTGCCTATGTTATCTTATTTTTTCTTAGTTATTGCCCTTTCTTGTTCAACTATTTATTTATAATTAGCAGTGTGAAAGGAGTATTTTGTGAAAGTTTGATATCCTTGTTAACCCTTTCCCAAACAACAAAATTTTAGGATGGTCCAACTTCAAAGGCTCAAAGCTGCCGCAGACGACAAAATGGTTGTGGATAAACACAAGATTTGTGTAAATTTCAGCACAGAAAATGCTGAGACAAAAGGAGAATCTGCTGTTATCACCAGTTTCTTCTTTAGTCTCAATGTTTTCCCAAGCCATATCTAGTAGGGATGTCAAAACCAGGTCTTGTCTGGGATAGGGTTAGTATTATGTCGGGGGCTGCTGCCCCCAAACCCCCGCTTTTTTAGAGGTCTTTACAAATTTCCATGACAGTGCCAGCTCCATAGGGGGTTGGACTTGGGGGGGGGGGTCAAACAAATCCCCGTATGGAGCCTGATTATTTCATTTGCATTAAAACATTCAGTCAAAATTGTGTACAATTTGTAAAACGGCTCCACTTTTTGTACAAACGAACCACCCCACGGTCACCCACGGAAATCCTGGATCCGCCGCTGCATACTAACATTGTTACAAAGGATTATGCTTAAAGAGTTAAAGGATTCTATATATATCCAAACTATTTAAATTGAATTTTACACAAAACGGATCTCATTGAAGAAAGCCGAACCCCTGGAAAAAAGCTGGATCTGCCCTTGCGTTAGCTGACGATACATGTATCTGAATAAAAGACGGACTTAACAAACACAAGATGGGGAAAGGTTCGTGTTCTCTCCTCCGAATATTTTCGTATGCCATTTAGTGACGTCGTAGCCATGAGGACCGTGCTGACATGCTAATGGATTGGTGTATTTTTTGGAGGGGGAGGGGGGACTCTCTATTATCTCCATCATAGAATATAAATAAAACATCTAACTATTCTAACTATGCAACATTAGTACATGACTTACCTTCTTTAATCCTATGTCCATTTAGATAATCTATCCGATATTCTGAGGTGATAATCTATCCATATAAATGTAACTTGTCAGATCTATGCTGCAAAATCCATTGCACTTGAAGACAAAAAATAATGACTTTTCACAAATAATCATTCACACCACTGACACTGGCACTGACGATTAATCGATACAATTCACATTAGAGAAGTTCTACCAAAATGTCAAACCTAATCCACATTAATCCCAGCGTAAAAATATCATTTTCCAACCAAAACAATCCAAAAACATTTCGGGCTGTCATTTTTGGGGAGGACTTGATTGTGCTACTAAATCGACTCGGAATAATTAGGCTACAGCGGAAAAGACACCAGAATTTTTCTAAAGAAGCTAAATAAACATATTTTACATGTTTTGGACATTTTACGATAGGACACTCTGCGATAAGTATCTTATTTTACGTCCAAACACACTTTATTTGACTGCACATTTCGGAATGAAAACAGAGTATGACCAATCAAGTACAACCCAATAGCTTTTTGTCAGACAAAATTGAGCCGTTTCATGATTTTGTTTTGTTGATTGTTTGTACATCTGAGGTACATTTTCTCCACAGCCAATCACAAAAAAGGCAAAAATAGGATTTGGGATAGTATTTAGGGTCCTAGTTTAAGTAACGGTTCAACAACGTGACGATTCATGATATAAGGGGGCGGTACAGTTTGTGACGCAAACGGATGGCATTAAGCGCCACCACGCAAGCATAGCGATCATTCTTAATAGCTTTTTCGCAATTAAATTCCACCCCTGCTGTCAGAAAAGAAATGCAAGTATTTATTTTGACAAAATATATGCATAAAACAGATTTCACGGCCATTCTTTGAGTGACAAGGCCTGCAAACCCGATTCTTTACGTATCCAGGATCCGGTTGCTATTACAAGTCCGGTAATAGGTGCAGTTGCGTTCTGCACTTTGCGACTTAAATATTTTGAGAAAATGAATTTTCGCAGAAATAAGGACAACGTGGAGACCTAGATGGAGATTGCCACAAGAATTGTTGAGGGGTTTCAAGAAAATCGTTGGAACGGTTTTGGTGGGAATCAAATCCCGGCTATATCCGGCAAATTTGGTACTTTTGGCCCTATTGTATTATTCATTCCATGAATCGAACAAGTTCTTTTCATTACACTCATTCTTTACTAAGCAACTTAGAAAGTCGAGCGCGCTGTCTTCGGACAGCTCTTGTTTACAAATAGTGAAATTTGAATATCCCATATCTTTTAAAAAGTTTGGTTAGGCATCAGATTTTCATTTGTGTCAGTTATAATTTGAAAGATAGTAAAAAACAGTAGTTAGTGGCGGCCATCTTTGAAATCTAAGACGGCCATCCCTTACGTAAATGGTAAGTCAATATCTGCACTAATGAGGGAGATATTGCCCATAACAGGCGGCCATATTGAAATTCAATATGGCGGCAATCTAGGGGCTAAAATTTTGGGCTCTGCCTACCACATCATTTATAAAGGTCTAGACTACATGTGTGCCAAATGGTGCTTTCCTGAAAATATTAATGATGGACCCCATATTTTTGATATATCCGCCTAACTATATCGTTGATACTGCAGCTTGTATCGTTGAAACTACAGCTTGTACCGTTGATACTGCAGCTTGTACCGCTGATACTGCAGTTTGTATCGTTGGGACTGCAGCTTGTACCGTTGATACTGCAGCTTGTACCGTTGATACTGCAGTTTGTACCGTTGATACTGCAGTTTGTACCGTTGATACTGTAGCTTGTACCGTTGAAACTGCAGCTTGTACCGTTGATACTGCAGCTTGTACCGTTGATACTGCAGCTTGTACCGTTGGGATTGCAGCTTGTATCGTTGATACTGCAGCTTGTATCGTTGAACCTGCAGCTTGTATCGTTGATACTGCAGCATGTATCGTTGATACTTCAATGGCAGTTATTGCTGCAACATACTGCATCTATAGCGGTTATTGCTGCAGCGTACCGCATTTTAGCAATTATTGCTGCAGAATACCGCATCAATGGCAATTATTGCTGCAGCATACCGCCTCTATAGCAGTTATTGCTGCAGCATACCGCATCTATAGCAGTTATTGCTGCAGCATAACTGTATCTCTTGCAGTTAGTGCTGCAGCATGCCGCATCTATAGCAGTTATTGCTGCAGCATACCGCATCTATAGCAGTTAGTGCTGCAGCATACCGCCTCTATAGCAGTTATTGCTGCAGCATACAGCATCTATAGCAGTTATTGCTACATCATACCACATCTATAGCAGTTATTGCTGCAGCATACCGCATCTTATATATTTGGCTCCCAGCAATTGGTTTGAATCATCTATGTGAGAGAGCAGCTAGAGGCTTGGTTTGGATATTGTAGTAGTACTGGTTCGAGAAGTTCCAGATATTCATGGCTAAATGGTCAAGTCACCGCGATATGACTAGAGTAGTTGAAAGAGGTGTTCAATCCCAAATAATCATTTATTTGATTATATACGAGCTGATTAGTTTTGCAGCATACCGCATCTATGGCAGTTATTGCTGCAGCATACCGCTTTTATAACAGTTATTGCTGCAGCATACCGCATCTGTGGCACTTAATGCTGTAGCATGCTGCATATATAGCTGTTATTGTTGCAGTATACCGCATCTATAGTAGTTATTGCTGCAGCATAACTGCATCTGTGGCAGTTATTGCTGCAGCATGCCGCATCTATAGCAGTTATTGCTGCAGCATACTGCATCTATAGCAGTTATTGCTGCAGAATACCGCATCTATAGCAGTTATTGCTGCAGCATACAGCATCTATAGCAGTTATTGCTACATCATACCACATCTATAGCAGTTATTGCTGCAGCATACCGCATCTTTGGCAGTTAATGCTGCAGGATACTGCATCTATAGCAGTTATTGTTGCAGCATACCGCATCTATAGCCGTTATTGCTGCAGCATAACTGCATCTGTGGCAGTTATTGCTGCAGCATGCCGCATCTATAGCAGTTATTGCTGCAGCATACCGCATATATGGCAGTTCTGTCTGCAGCATAACGCATCAATGACAGTTATTGTTGCAAAATACTGCATCAATAGCAGTTATTGCTGCAGCATACCGCATTTTTAGCAGTTATTGCTGCAGAATACCGCATCTTTAGCTCTTATAGCTGCAGCATACCGCATCAATGGCGATTATTGCTGCAGCATACCGCATCTATAGCAGTTATTGCTGCAGTATACCGCATCTATACCAGTTATTGCTGCAGCATACCGCATTTATGGCAGTTATTGCTGCAGCATACCGCATATATGGCAGTTATTGCTGCAGCATACTTCATCTATAGCAGTTATTGCTGCAGCACACTGCATCTATAGCAGTTGTTGTTGTCAATGGCAGTTATTACTGCAAAATACTGCATCTATAGCAGTTATTGCTGCAGCATACCGCATTTTTAGCAGTTATTGCTGCAGAATACCGCATCAATGGCAATTATTGCTGCAGCATACCGCATCTTTAGCAGTTATTGCTGCATTATACCGAATCTATAGAAGTTATTGTTGCAGCATGCATCATCTATAGCAGTTATTGCTACAGCATACCGCATCTATAGCAATTATTGCTGCAGCATACCGCATCTATGGCAGTTAATGCTGCAGCATACTGAATCTATAGCAGTAATTGTTGCAGCATACCGCATTTATAGCAGTGATTGCTGCAGCATAACTGAATATGTGGCAGTTATTGCTGCAGCATGCCGCATCTATAGCAGTTATTGCCGCATTATACCACATCTATAGCAGTTATTGCTGCAGCATACAACATATATGGCAGTTCTTGCTGCAGCATAACGCATCAATGACAGTTAATGCTGCAAAATACTGCATCTATAGCAGTTATTGCTGCAGCAAACCGCATTTTTAGCAGTTATTGCTACAGCATACCGCTTCAATGGCAGTTATTGCTGCAGCATACCGAATCTATGGCAGTTATTGTGCATCATACCGCATCTATGGCAGTTATTGCTGCAGCATACTTCATCTATAGCAGTTATTGCTGTTGCACACTGCATCTATTGCAGTTATTGTTGTAAATGGCAGTTATTGCTGTAGCATACCGCATTTTTAGTAGTTATTGCTGCAGAATCGCGCATCTTTAGCACTTATTGCTACAGCATACCGCATCAATGGCAATTATTGTTGCAGCATACCGCATCTATAGCAGTTATTGCTGCAGCATACCGCATCTATACAAGTTATTGCTGCAGCATACCGCATCTATGGCAGTTATTGCTGCAGCATACCGCATCTATGACAGTTATTGCTGCAGCATACTTTATCTATAGCAGTTATTGCTGCCGCACACTGCATCTTTAGCAGTTATTGTTGTCAATGGCAGTTATTGCTGCAAAATACTGCATATATAGCAGTTATTGCTGCAGCATACCGCATTTTTAGCAGTTATTGCTGCAGAATAACGCAACAATGGCAATTATTGCTGCAGCATACCGCATCTATAGCAGTTATTGTTGCAGCATACCGCATCTATACCAGTTATTGCTGCAGCATACCGCATCTATAGCAGTTATTGCTGCAGCATACCGCATCTATGGCAGTTATTGCTGCAGCATACTTCATCTATAGCAGTTAGTGCTGCAGCACACTGCATCTATAGCAGTTATTGTTGCAGCATACCGCATCTAAAGCAGTTATTGCTGCAGCATAACTGTATCTGTTGCAGTTATTGCTGCAGCATGAAGCATCTTTAGCAGTTATTGCTGCAGCATAACGCATCTATAGCAGTTATTGCTGTATCATATCGCATCTATAGCAGTTATTGCTGTATCATATCGCATCTAGAGCAGCTATTGCTGCATTATACAGCATCTATAGCAGTTATTGCTGCAGCGTGCCGCATCTATAGCAGTTATTGCTGCAGCATACCGCATATATGGCAGTTCTTTCTGCAGCATAATGCATCAATGGCAGTTATTTTTGCAAAATACTGCATCAATGGCAGTTATTGCTGCAGCATACCGCATTTTTAGCAGTTATTGCTGCAGAATTCCGCATCTTTAGCTCTTATTGCTGCAGCATACCGCATCAATGGCGATTATTGCTGCAGCATACCGCATCTATAGCAGTTATTGCTGCAGAATACCGCATCAATGGCAATTATTGCTGCAGCTGACCGCATCTTTAGCAGTTATTGCTGCATTATACCGCATCTATAGAAGTTATTGCTGCAGCATACATCATCTATAGCAGTTATTGCTACAGCATACCGCATCTATAGCAGTTATTGCTGCAGCATACCGCATCTGTGGCAGTTAATGCTGCAGCATACTTCATCTATAGCAGTTATTGCTGCAGCACACTGCATCTATAGCAGTTATTGTTGCAGCATACCGCATCTAAAGCAGTTATTGCTGCAGCATAACTGTATCTGTTGCAGTTATTGCTGCAGCATGCCGCATCTTTAGCAGTTATTGCTGCAGCATACCGCATCTATAACAGTTATTGCTGTATCATAGCGCATCTATAGCAGTTATTGCTGCAGCAAATTGCATCTATAGCAGCTATTGCTGCATTATACAGCATCTATAGCAGTTATTGCTGCAGCATGCAGCATCTATAGCAGTTATTGCTACAGCATACCGCATCTATAGCAGTTATTGTTGCAGCATACCGCATCTATAGCAGTTATTGCTGCAGCATAACTGCATCTGTGGCAGTTATTGCTGCAGCATGCCGCATCTATAGCAGTTATTGCTGCATTATACCGCATCTATAGCAGTTAGTGCTGCAGCATACCGCATATATGGCAGTTCTTGCTGCAGCATAACGCATCAATGGCAATTAATGCTGCAAAATACTGCTCCTTTAGCAGTTATTGCTGCAGCATACCGCAGTTTTAGCAGTTATTGCTACAGCATACCGCTTCAATGGCAATTATTGCTGCAGCATACCGCATATATGGCAGTTATTGCTGCAGCATACCGCATCTATACCAGTTATTGCTGCAGCATACCGCATCTATGGCAATTATTGTGCAGCATACCGCATCTATGGCAGTTATTGCTGCAGCATACTTCATCTATAGCAGTTATTGCTGTTGCACACTGCATCTATAGCAGTTATTGTTGTAAATGGCAGTTATTGCTGCTGCATACCGCATTTTTAGCAGTTATTGCTGCAGAATACCACATGTTTAGCACTTATTGCTGCAGCATACCGCATCAATGGCAATTATTTCTGCAGCATATCGCATCTATAGCAGTTATTGCTGCAGCATACCGCATCTATACCAGTTATTGCTGCAGTATACCGCATCTATGGCAGTTATTGCTGCAGCATACCGCATCTATGACAGTTATTGCTGCAGCATACTTCATCTATAGCAATTATTGCTGCCGGACACTACATCTTTAGCAGTAATTGTTGTCAATGGCATTTCTAGCAGTTATTGCTGCAGCATACCGCATCTATAGCAGTTATTGCTGCAGCATACCGCATCTATGGCAGTTATTGCTGCAGCATACTTCATATATAGCAGTTTTCGCTGCAGCACACTGCATCTATAGCAGTTATTGTTGCAGCATACCGCATCTAAAGCAGTTATTGCTGCACAGCATATCTGTATCTGTTGCAGGTATTGCTGCAGCATGCCGCATCTATATCAGTTATTGCTGCAGCATACCGCATCTATAGCAGTTATTGCTGCAGCATACTGCATCTATAGCTTAGTTCGAACATGCACGTATTCTGGATTGAAATACTGTAGGTGCCAGTCTACGGTTTTGCTAGAATATTCGCATTGGCCATGGTCAAAAAATGAAATATTAGGAAACTGTTGATTTTAAATGCCATTTTGAAGGTAAGAAAATGTACTTTTTCATCAAATGGCCCCAAATTGTGAAAAAGAGACTTTTTTTCAAATTCGCCACACAGTATGCTAGCTCTCAAAGGTTATCATCAGTTTTCGTGTGCCTAGAATTGCAGAGTGGTGGAAATGCTGACTTTTGTCGCTAACGCAGGGTATTTTTGAAAGGTAGGAATATGGGCCAAGATAGCGGAAAAGGTTCCTGGATACATGGTATTTTTGATTACATTTGCTAATTTTATATAGTTTTTACGGTACAGAGATCAAGTTGTCAGGGGGCTATCATTTCCAATTTGGCCTGTGCAGCAACTCTCGACTTGCACAAAATCGGCCATTTTCGCCCCTATTTGGCGATCATGCGGCACATACATAAAGCGTCACATGTGTCACTTCTATAGGATACTAGTATGATTTGAAGTATTTTGAAGATAGTTTTACATCCTACTCTTACAAATAACATGTTTTTTTTTCTATTGCAGATTAGTGTTTTGATAGAATACAGTCTCCGACAACATAAGACGACAGCCGACAACACAGTGCGGAGGATAAAAACCGTGGACTGAGACCGTATTGCAACATGTGGTAATTCAATCTGCGAGGAATTTGAGAGTTAATTGTAAGACTTGAATTGACTTTCGGGGTGAAAATATCCGTTTTTCGCGACCTGTGACTTTTCAGTTGTAGGGTACCAGCGTTTAACCGGATATTGTAGGGAAACCGGAAACGATTGCACTGTATTTTGTTTTTGATACTCAAGATTATACGTCATATGAAATCTTCTGTTGATTTTCGTTCGAATTGATATATGTGCTATTTTTAGCTCGACTTTTCGAAGAAAATGAGAGCTTATACAGTCACCCGGGCGTTGGCGTTTGCGTTGGCGTCGGCGTTGCAACAAAGGTTAAAGTTTTTTCAAACATCAATAACTTCCATACCATCAAAGGGATTCAACCCAAACTTGGAATACTTATTCATCATCACACCCTCTACCTTACTACCAGGGCCAATGACCCTGACTCCACTATATTTGGAGTTATGCCCCTTTATACTAAGCAACTTAGAAACTTCGACCGCGCTGTCTTCGGACAGCTCTTGTTTACAAATAGTGAACTTTGAATATCCCTAGATTGTTTTGGTTAGTATATTATTTTACCCTAGATACATATGCAAGGGAGGTAATTTTGAACATTTTTGTTAAATGTTTCCCAAAGTATGCAATTATTCAAAATTCGAAACTGTTCAAAATGCTTACGTTTGTGTTTGGAATGGACATGCATCATAGAATTACTGACAATTTTCAAGTTTCGCCTCTGGATCTGGTGCTAATGATGGGTTGCATACCTTAATCAAGGGGTTGTGAGTTTGAACCAAGACTTGGCCAATATCCATTCTGGAATTTGACCAAAAGCCATTTGGCTCCCAGCAATTGGTTTGAATCATCTATGTGAGAGAGCAGCTAGAGGCTTGGTTTGGATATTGTAGTAGTACTGGTTCGATAAGTTCCATAAATTCATGGTTAGGTGGTCCAGTCACCGCGATATGACTAGAGTAGTTGAAAGAGGAGTTCAATTCCAAATAATCAATTGTTTGTTTATATACCAGTTGATTAGTTTTGCAGCATACCGCATCAATGGCAATTATTGGTGCAGCATACCGCTTTTATAACAGTTATTGCTGCAGCATACCGCAACTGTGGCAGTTAATGCTGCAGCATGCTGCATCTATGGCTGTTATTGTTGCAGCATACCGCATCTATAGCAGTTATTGCTGCATTATCCCGCATCTATAGCAGTTATTGCTGCAGCATGCAGCATCTTTAGCAGTAATTGCTACAGCATACCGCATCTATAGCAGTTATTGCTGCAGCATAGCACATCTGTGGCAGTTAATGCTGCAGCATACTGCATCTATAGCAGTTATTGTTGCAGCATACCGCATCTATAGCAGTTATTGCTGCAGGATAACTGCATCTGTGGCAGTTTTTGCTGCAGCATGCCGCATCTATAGCAGTTATTGCTGCATTATACTGCATCTTAAGCAGTTATTGCTGCATTATACCGCACCTATAGCAGTTATTTCTGCAGCATGCAGCATCTATAGCAGTTATTGCTACAGCATACCGCATCTATAGCAGTTATTGCTGCAGCATACCGCATCTGTGGCAGTTAATGCTGCAGCATACTGCATCTATAGCAGTTATTGTTGCAGCATACCGCATCTATAGCAGTTATTGCTGCAGCATAACTGCATCTGTGGCAGTTATTGCTGCACCATGCCGCATCTATAGTAGGTATTGCTGCAATATACCGCATCTATAGCAGTTATTGCTGCAGCATACCGCATATATGGCAGTTCTTGCTGCAGCATAACGCATCAATGGCAGTTAATGCTGCAAAATATTGCATCTATATATTGCTGAAGCATACAGAATCTATAGCAGTTATTGCTGCAGCATACCGCATCTATGGCAGTTATTGCTGCAGCATACTACATCTATAGCAGTTATTGCTGCATTATACCGCATCTATGGCAGTTTTTGCTGCAGCATGCAGCATCTATAGCAGTTATTGCTACAGCATACACCATCTATAGCAGTTATTGCTGCAGCATACCGCATCTGTGGCAGTTAATGCTGCAGCATACTGCATCTATAGCAGTTATTGTTGCAGCATACCGCATCTTTAGCAGTTATTGCTGCAGCATTACTGCATCTGTGGCAGTTATTGCTGCAGCATGCCGCATCTATAGCAGATATTGCTGCAGCATACCGCATCTATAGCAGTTATTGCTGTATCATAGCGCATCTATAGCAGTTGTTGCTGCAGCATACCGCATCTATGGCAGTTATTGCTGCAGCACACTGCATCTATAGCAGTTATTGTTGTCAATGACAGTAATGGCTGCAAAATACTGCATCTATAGCAGTTATTGCTGCAGCATACCGCATTTTAGCAGTTATTGCTGCAGAATACCGCATCAATGGCAATTATTGCTGCAGCATACCGCATCTATAGCAGTTATTGCTGCAGCATACCGCATCTATACCAGTTATTACTGCTGCATACCGCATCTATGGCAGTTATTGCTGCATAATACCGCATCTATAGCAGTTATTGCTGCAGCAAGCAGCATCTAAAGCAGTTATTACTACGGCATACCGCATCTATTGCAGTTATTGTTGCAGCATACCGCATCTGTGGCAATTAATGCTGCATCATACTGCATCTATAGCAGTTATTGTTGCAGCATACCGCATCTATAGCAGTTATTGCTGCAGCATAACTGCATCTGTGGCAGTTATTGCTGCAGGATGCCGCATCTATAGCAGTTATTGCTGCATTATACCGCATCTATAGCAGTTCTTTCTGCAGCATGCCGCATCTATAGCAGATATTGCTGCAGCATACCGCATCTATAGCAGTTATTGCTGTATCATAGCGCATCTATAGCAGTTGTTGCTGCAGCATACCGCATCTATGGCAGTTATTGCTGCAGCACACTGCATCTATAGCAGTTATTGTTGTCAATGACAGTAATGGCTGCAAAATACTGCATCTATAGCAGTTATTGCTGCAGCATACCGCATTTTAGCAGTTATTGCTGCAGAATACCGCATCAATGGCAATTATTGCTGCAGCATACCGCATCTATAGCAGTTATTGCTGCAGCATACCGCATCTATACCAGTTATTACTGCTGCATACCGCATCTATGGCAGTTATTGCTGCATTATACCGCATCTATAGCAGTTATTGCTGCAGCAAGCAGCATTTAAATTAGTTATTACTACAGCATACCGCATCTATTGCAGTTATTGTTGCAGCATACCGCATCTGTGGCAATTAATGCTGCATCATACTGCATCTATAGCAGTTATTGTTGCAGCATACCGCATCTATAGCAGTTATTGCTGCAGCATAACTGCATCTGTGGCAGTTATTGCTGCAGCTTGCCGCATCTATAGCAGTTATTGCTGCATTATACCGCATCTATAGCAGTTATTGCTGCATTATACCGCATCTATAGCAGTTACTGCTGCAGCATACCGCATATGTGGCAGTTCTTGCTGCAGCATAACGCATCAATGGCAGTTATAGCTGCAAAATACTGCATCTATAGCAGTTATTGCTGCAGAATACCGCATTTTTAGCAGTTATTGCAGCAGAATACCACATCTTTAGCACTTATTGCTGCGGCATACCGCATCAATGGCAATTATTGCTGCAGCATACCGCATCTATAGCAGTTATTGCTGCAGCATACCGCATCTATAGCAGTTATTGCTGCAGCATACCGCATCTATGACAGGTATCGCTGCAGCATACCGCATCTATGGCAGATATTGCTGCAGTATACTTCATCTTTAGCAGTTATTGCTGCAACACACTGCATCTATAGCAGTTATTGTTGTCAATGGCAGTTATTGCTGCAAAATACTGCATCTAAAGCAGTTATTGCTGCAGCATACCGCATCTATACCAGTTATTGCTGCAGCATACCGCATCTATGGCAGTTATTGCTGCAGTATACTGCATCTTTAGCAGTTATTGCTGCAACACACTGCATCTATAGCAATTATTGTTGCAGCATACCGCATCTAAAACAGTTATTGCTGCCGCATAACTGTATCTGTTGCAGTTATTGCTGCAACATGCCGCATCTATATCAGTTATTGCTGCAGCATACCGCATCTATAGCAGTTATTGCTGCAGCATACTGCATCTATAGCTTAGTACGAACATACACTTATTCCGGAATGAAATACTGTAGGCGCAGTCTACGGTTTTGCTAGAATATTCGCATTGGCCATGGTCAAAAAATGAAATATTAGGAAAATGTTGATTTTAAATGCCATTTTGAAGGTAAGAAAATGTACTTTTTCATCAAATGGCCCCAAATTGTGAAAAAGAGACCTTTTTTCAAATTCGCCACACAGTATGCTAGCTCTCAAAGGTTATCATCAGTTTTCGTGTGCCTAGAATTGCAGAGTGGTGGAAATGCTGACTTTTGTCGCTAACGCAGGGTATTTTTGAAAGGTAGGAATATGGGCCAAGATAGCGGAAAAGGTTCCTGGATACATGGTATTTTTGATTACATTTGCTGAATTAATATAGTTTTTACGGTACAGAGATCAAGTTGTCAGGGGGCTATCATTTCCAATTTGGCCTGTGCAGCAACTCTCGACTTGCACAAAATCGGCCATTTTCGCCCCTATTTGGCGATCATGCGGCACATACATAAAGCGTCACATGTGTCACTTCTATAGGATACTAGTATGATTTGTAGTATTTTGAAGATAGTTTTACATCCTACTCTTACAAATAACATGTTTTTTTTTCTATTGCAGATTAGTGTTTTGATAGAATACAGTCTCCGACAACATAAGACGACAGCCGACAACACAGTGCGGAGGATAAAAACCGTGGACTGAGACCGTATTGCAACATGTGGTAATTCAATCTGCGAGGAATTTGAGAGTTAATTGTAAGACTTGAATTGACTTTCGGGGTGAAAATATCCGTTTTTCGCGACCTGTGACTTTTCAGTTGTAGGGTACCAGCGTTTAACCGGATATTGTAGGGAAACCGGAAACGATTGCACTGTATTTTGTTTTTGATACTCAAGATTATACGTCATATGAAATCTTCTGTTGATTTTCGTTCGAATTGATATATGTGCTATTTTTAGCTCGACTTTTCGAAGAAAATGAGAGCTTATACAGTCACCCGGGCGTTGGCGTTTGCGTTGGCGTCGGCGTTGCAACAAAGGTTAAAGTTTTTTCAAACATCAATAACTTCCATACCATCAAAGGGATTCAACCCAAACTTGGAATACTTATTCATCATCACACCCTCTACCTTACTACCGGGGCCAATGACCCTGACTCCACTATATTTGGAGTTATGCCCCCTTTATACTAAGCAACTTAGAAAGTCGAGCGCGCTGTCTTCGGACAGCTCTTGTTTACAAATAGTGAACTTTGAATATCCCTAGATTGTTTTGGTTAGTATATTATTTTACCCTAGATACATATGCAAGGGAGGTAATTTTGAACATTTTTGTTAAATGTTTCCCAAAGTATGCAATTATTCAAAATTCGAAACTGTTCAAAATGCTTACGTTTGTGTTTGGAATGGACATGCATCATAGAATTACTGACAATTTTCAAGTTTCGCCTCTGGATCTGGTGCTAATGATGGGTTGCATACCTTAATCAAGGGGTTGTGAGTTTGAACCAAGGCTTGGCCAATATCCATTCTGGAATTTGACCAAAAGCCATTTGGCTCCCAGCAATTGGTTTGAATCATCTATGTGAGAGAGCAGCTAGAGGCTTGGTTTGGATATTGTAGTAGTACTGGTTCGATAAGTTCCATAAATTCATGGTTAGGTGGTCCAGTCACCGCGATATGACTAGAGTAGTTGAAAGAGGAGTTCAATTCCAAATAATCAATTGTTTGTTTATATACCAGTTGATTAGTTTTGCAGCATACCGCATCAATGGCAATTATTGGTGCAGCATACCGCTTTTATAACAGTTATTGCTGCAGCATACCGCAACTGTGGCAGTTAATGCTGCAGCATGCTGCATCTATGGCTGTTATTGTTGCAGCATACCGCATCTATAGCAGTTATTGCTGCATTATACCGCATCTATAGCAGTTATTGCTGCAGCATGCAGCATCTTTAGCAGTAATTGCTACAGCATACCGCATCTATAGCAGTTATTGCTGCAGCATAGCACATCTGTGGCAGTTAATGCTGCAGCATACTGCATCTATAGCAGTTATTGTTGCAGCATACCGCATCTATAGCAGTTATTGCTGCAGGATAACTGCATCTGTGGCAGTTTTTGCTGCAGCATGCCGCATCTATAGCAGTTATTGCTGCATTATACTGCATCTTAAGCAGTTATTGCTGCATTATACCGCACCTATAGCAGTTATTTCTGCAGCATGCAGCATCTATAGCAGTTATTGCTACAGCATACCGCATCTATAGCAGTTATTGCTGCAGCATACCGCATCTGTGGCAGTTAATGCTGCAGCATACTGCATCTATAGCAGTTATTGTTGCAGCATACCGCATCTATAGCAGTTATTGCTGCAGCATAACTGCATCTGTGGCAGTTATTGCTGCACCATGCCGCATCTATAGTAGGTATTGCTGCATTATACCGCATCTATAGCAGTTATTGCTGCAGCATACCGCATATATGGCAGTTCTTGCTGCAGCATAACGCATCAATGGCAGTTAATGCTGCAAAATATTGCATCTATATATTGCTGAAGCATACAGAATCTATAGCAGTTATTGCTGCAGCATACCGCATCTATGGCAGTTATTGCTGCAGCATACTACATCTATAGCAGTTATTGCTGCATTATACCGCATCTATGGCAGTTTTTGCTGCAGCATGCAGCATCTATAGCAGTTATTGCTACAGCATACACCATCTATAGCAGTTATTGCTGCAGCATACCGCATCTGTGGCAGTTAATGCTGCAGCATACTGCATCTATAGCAGTTATTGTTGCAGCATACCGCATCTTTAGCAGTTATTGCTGCAGCATTACTGCATCTGTGGCAGTTATTGCTGCAGCATGCCGCATCTATAGCAGATATTGCTGCAGCATACCGCATCTATAGCAGTTATTGCTGTATCATAGCGCATCTATAGCAGTTGTTGCTGCAGCATACCGCATCTATGGCAGTTATTGCTGCAGCACACTGCATCTATAGCAGTTATTGTTGTCAATGACAGTAATGGCTGCAAAATACTGCATCTATAGCAGTTATTGCTGAAGCATACCGCATTTTAGCAGTTATTGCTGCAGAATACCGCATCAATGGCAATTATTGCTGCAGCATACCGCATCTATAACAGTTATTGCTGCAGCATACCGCATCTATACCAGTTATTACTGCTGCATACCGCATCTATGGCAGTTATTGCTGCATTATACCGCATCTATAGCAGTTATTGCTGCAGCAAGCAGCATCTAAAGCAGTTATTACTACGGCATACCGCATCTATTGCAGTTATTGTTGCAGCATACCGCATCTGTGGCAATTAATGCTGCATCATACTGCATCTATAGCAGTTATTGTTGCTGCATACCGCATCTATAGCAGTTATTGCTGCAGCATAACTGCATCTGTGGCAGTTATTGCTGCAGGATGCCGCATCTATAGCAGTTATTGCTGCATTATACCGCATCTATAGCAGTTCTTTCTGCAGCATGCCGCATCTATAGCAGATATTGCTGCAGCATACCGCATCTATAGCAGTTATTGCTGTATCATAGCGCATCTATAGCAGTTGTTGCTGCAGCATACCGCATCTATGGCAGTTATTGCTGCAGCACACTGCATCTATAGCAGTTATTGTTGTCAATGACAGTAATGGCTGCAAAATACTGCATCTATAGCAGTTATTGCTGCAGCATACCGCATTTTAGCAGTTATTGCTGCAGAATACCGCATCAATGGCAATTATTGCTGCAGCATACCGCATCTATAGCAGTTATTGCTGCAGCATACCGCATCTATACCAGTTATTACTGCTGCATACCGCATCTATGGCAGTTATTGCTGCATTATACCGCATCTATAGCAGTTATTGCTGCAGCAAGCAGCATTTAAATTAGTTATTACTACAGCATACCGCATCTATTGCAGTTATTGTTGCAGCATACCGCATCTGTGGCAATTAATGCTGCATCATACTGCATCTATAGCAGTTATTGTTGCAGCATACCGCATCTATAGCAGTTATTGCTGCAGCATAACTGCATCTGTGGCAGTTATTGCTGCAGCTTGCCGCATCTATAGCAGTTATTGCTGCATTATACCGCATCTATAGCAGTTATTGCTGCATTATACCGCATCTATAGCAGTTACTGCTGCAGCATACCGCATATGTGGCAGTTCTTGCTGCAGCATAACGCATCAATGGCAGTTATAGCTGCAAAATACTGCATCTATAGCAGTTATTGCTGCAGCATACCGCATTTTTAGCAGTTATTGCAGCAGAATACCACATCTTTAGCACTTATTGCTGCGGCATACCGCATCAATGGCAATTATTGCTGCAGCATACCGCATCTATAGCAGTTATTGCTGCAGCATACCGCATCTATAGCAGTTATTGCTGCAGCATACCGCATCTATGACAGGTATCGCTGCAGCATACCGCATCTATGGCAGATATTGCTGCAGTATACTTCATCTTTAGCAGTTATTGCTGCAACACACTGCATCTATAGCAGTTATTGTTGTCAATGGCAGTTATTGCTGCAAAATACTGCATCTAAAGCAGTTATTGCTGCAGCATACCGCATCTATACCAGTTATTGCTGCAGCATACCGCATCTATGGCAGTTATTGCTGCAGTATACTGCATCTTTAGCAGTTATTGCTCCAACACACTGCATCTATAGCAATTATTGTTGCAGCATACCGCATCTAAAACAGTTATTGCTGCAGCATAACTGTATCTGTTGCAGTTATTGCTGCAACATGCCGCATCTATATCAGTTATTGCTGCAGCATACCGCATCTATAGCAGTTATTGCTGCAGCATACTGCATCTATAGCTTAGTACGAACATACACTTATTCCGGAATGAAATACTGTAGGCGCAGTCTACGGTTTTGCTAGAATATTCGCATTGGCCATGGTCAAAAAATGAAATATTAGGAAAATGTTGATTTTAAATGCCATTTTGAAGGTAAGAAAATGTACTTTTTCATCAAATGGCCCCAAATTGTGAAAAAGAGACAATTTTTTCTAATTCGCCACACAGTATGCTAGCTCTCAAAGATTATCATCAGTTTTCTTGTGCCTAGAATTGCAAAGTGGTGGAAATGCTGACTTTTGTCGCTAACGTAGGGTATTTTTGAAAGGTAGGAATATGGGCCAAGATAGCGGAAAAACTTCCTGGATACATGGTATTTTTGATTGCATTTGCTGAATTAATATAGTTTTTACGGTACAGAGAGCAAGTTGTCAGGGGGCTATCATTTCAAATTTGGCCTGTGCAGCAACTCTCGATTTGCACAAAATCGGCCATTTTCGCCCCAATTTGGCGATCATGCGCCACATACATAAAGCGTCACATGTGTCTCTTCTATAGGATACCAGTATGATTTGTAGTATTCTGTAGATAGTTTTACATCCTACTCTTACAAATAACATGTTTTTTTCTATTGCAGATTAGTATACTCAAAAGAAAAAGTTTAGTCAGTATTTTTGATGGTCAATTATTCAGCCAAAATACAACATATCAGTGTAAAATTTCACACAATATTTGTTCAATCAACGCTTAACAAACATCTTTAAATAATGTTGCTAAATTTTAGTTTTTAGGTTTGTGCTTAAAGAATTTCAAAAGGTGCACTTGCTGCAGTTAAGGCGCAAGTCTTTTTCCTGTATACATTTATGCGAACCAAAGACAATAGCCCAGATACAAAAAAAATCCACAATAAAATTGGTACCAGCTTACATGATTTTAGCACCCTGGCTTAATCAATTTGGCCAAAAATGACAATGTTAGAAACCATCTACCTAACCTACAATCTCTGGCGGTTTCCTACAGTTTGAACTTGACAAGCACTTTCAGTTTTAAGCATTTGTGTAGTTGTTGTCAAAAATGGGCACATGCGTGAGATTTTGGTCATTGATACCTCTGAAAACAGCGTATCGGGAATAAACGTTAATTGTGACGTCATCAAGTTACGTCACGTCCAAACTGACAAAAACATTGAAAATTGACTACACTATAACCAATTTGTTCAATAATGACGTTTTGTTTAAAAAAGTCTGTCTTTTACTTTCCTGGCCATTTATCATAGAGTTGGCTTTTCGAGCATTGGCTCAGCCAGATCTAAGGCATTTTTTGACAAATATTGAATGTCAGTTATTTTTTCTAATTGTCTGTCTACAATAAATAACTTTGTATCAGTGGTAAACCAGCTACTGGTCCTGATATAACGATTTCTTGAAAACGCAGTTAAATTCTAGGAGCAACAGGTTGGGTGCGTAAGCCACCATAATCTACTGTAAATTCCATTAAAAAGAAGTTTTCTCACTCACAGTCAACAGAGAGACTTCTATTCTACCAAGAAATGATACAGAGATCGATTTTTCATGTCAATGATCAGGAATTTAGACTCTACAAAAAGTCACTCCTGGAGCTGTGACTTTTCAATTTGACCACTTTTTGAATTAATTGTCGAAAAGAAGGTTTTAAGTAAAACGCGGATGCCAATTGAATTTCACCGACTTGTTTTAAATTGGTTGAAGATTGTTTTGAGTAAAAATGTTGGCATTGTAAAACGTTTTAGACAAAATTATTGACCAAAAATTTTATACTGACTAAACTTTTTCATCTCAGTATATTTTGATAGAATACAGTCTCCGACAACATAAGACGACAGCCGACAACACACTGCGGAGGGGAAAAACCGTGGACTGAGACCGTATTGCAACATGTGGTAATTCGATCTTCGAGGAATTTGAGAGTTAATTGTAAGACTTGAGTAGACTTTCGGGGTGAAAATATCCGTTTTTCGAGACATGTGACTTTTCAGTTGTAGGGTACCAGCGTTTAACCGGATATTATAGGGAAACCGGAAACGATTGCACTGTATTTTGTTTTTGATACTCAAGATTATACGTCATATGAAATCTTCTGTAGATTTTCGTTCGAATTGATATATGTGCTATTTTTAGCTCGACTTTTCGAAGAAAATGAGAGCTTATACTGTCACACGGGCGTCGGTGTTGGCGTTGGCGTTGGCGTCGGCGTTGAAACAAAGGTTAATTTTTTTTCAAACATCAATAGCTTCCATACTATCAAAGGGATTCAACCCAAACATAGAATACTTATTCATCATCACACCCTCTACCTTACTACCAGGGTCCATGACCCTGAATCCATTATATTTGGAGTTATGCCCCCTTTATACTAAGCAACTTAGAAAGTCGAGCGTGCTGTCTTCGGACAGCTCTTGTTTACAAATAGTGAAATTTGAATATCCCTAGATTGTTTTGCTTAGTATATTATTTTACCCTAGATTCATATGTAAAGGAGGTAATTTTGAACATTTTTGTTGAATGTTTCCGAAAGTATGTAATTATTCAAAATTCGAAACTGTTCAAAATGCTTACGTTTGTGTTTGGAATGGACATGCATCATAGTTTTAGTTTAGGAATTACTAGCAATTTTCAAATTTCGCCTCTGGATCTGGTGCTAATGATGGGTTGCATACCTTAATCAAGGGGTTGTGAGTTTGAACCAAGGCTTGGCCAATATCCATTCTGGCATTTGACCAAAAGCCATTTGGCTCCCAGCAATTTGTTTGAATCATCTATGTGAGAGAGCAGCTAGAGGCTTGGTTTGGATATTGTAGTAGTACTGGTTCGAGAAGTTCCAGAAATTCATGGTTAGGTGGTCCAGTCACCGCGATATAACTAGAGTAGTTGAAACTGGTGTTAAATCCCAAATAACCAATTGTTTGTTTATATACCAGCTGATAAGTTTTGCAGCATACCGCATCTATGGCAGTTATTGCTGCAGCAAACCGCTTATATAACAGTTATTGTGTCAGCATACCGCATCTGTGGCAATTAATGCTGCAGCATGCCGCATCTATAGCTGTTATTGCTGCAGCATAACTGCATCTGTGGCAATTTTTGCTGCAGCATGCCGCATCTATAGCAGTTATGCAGCAGCATTCTGCATCTATAACAGTTATTGCTGCATTATACCGCATCTATAGCAGTTATTGCTGCAGCATGCAGCATCTATAGCAGTTATTGCTACAGAATACCGCATCTATAGCAGATATTGCTGCAGCATACCACATCTGTGGCAGTTAATGCTGGAGCAAAATGCATCTATAGCAGTTATTGTTGCAGCTTACCGCATCTATAGCAGTTATTGCTGCAGCATAACTGCATCTGTGGCAGTTATTGCTACAACATGCCCCATCTATAGCAGTTATTGCTGCATTATACCGCATCTATAGTAGCTATTGTTACAGCATACTGCATTTTTAGTAGTTATTGCTGCAGAATACCGCATCTTTAGCACTTATTGCTGCAGCATACCGCGTCAATGGCAATTATTGCTGCAGCATACCGCATCTATAGCAGTTATTGCTGCAGCATACCGCATCTATACCAGTTATTGCTTCAGCATACCGCATCTATGGCAGTTATTGCTGCAGCATAACGCATGTATGGCAGTTATTGCTGCAGTATACATCATCTATAGCAGTTATTGCTGCAGCACACTGCATCTATAGCAGTTATTGTTGTCAATGGCAGTTATTGCTGCAATATACTGCATCTATAGCAGTTATTGCTGCAGCATACCGCATTTTAGCAGTTATTCCTGCAGAATACCGCATCAATGGCAATTATTGCTGTATCTGCTAAAATGCGGTATGCTGCAGCAATAACTGCTAAAAATGCGGTATGCTGCTGCAATAACTGCTATAGATGCAGTATTTTGCAGCAATAACTGCCATTGATGCGTTATGCTGCCGTAGGAACTGCCATATATGCGGTATGCTGCAGCAATAAGTGCTATAGATGCGGTATAAGGCAGCAATAACTGCTATATATGCGGTATGCTGCAGCAATAACTGCCACAGATGCAGTTATGCTGCAGCAATAACTGCTATAGATGCGGTATGCTGCAACAGTAACTGCTATAGATGCAGTATGCTGCAGAATTAACTGCCAGAGATGCGGTATGCTGCAGCAATAATTGCAATTGATGCGGTATTCTGCAGGAATAACTGCTATAGATGCAGTGTGCTGCAGCAATAACTGCTATAGATGCGGCATGCTGCAACAATAACAGCTAAAGATGCAGCATGCTGCAGCATTAACTGCCACAGATGCGGTATGCTGCAGCAATAACTGTTATAAAAGCGGTATGCTGCAGCAATAACTGCCATAGATGCGGTATGCTGCAAAACTAATCAGCTGGTAGATAAACAAACAATTGATTTTTTGGGATTTAACACCTCTTTTTACTACTCTAGTCATATTGCGGTGACTGGACCCCCTAACCATGAGCAATTCTCAAACCAGTACTACTACAATATCCAAAACAAGCCTCTAGCTGCTCTCTTACATAGATGATTCAAACCAACTACTGAGAGCCAAATGGCTTTTGGTCAAATGCCAGAATGGATATTGGCCAAGCCTTGGTTCAAACTCACAACCCCTTGATTAAGGTATGCAACCCATGATTAGCACCAGATCCAGAGGCGAAATTTGAAAATTGCCAGTAATTCCTAAACTATGATGCATGTCAATTCCAAACACAAACGTAAGCATTTTGAACAGTTTAGAATTTTGAATAATTGCATACTTTGGGAAACATTTAACAAAAATGTTCAAAATGACCTCCCTTGCATATGAATCTAGGGTAAAATAATATACTAAGCAAAACAATCTAGGGACATTCAAATTTCACTATTTGTTAACAAGAGCTGTCCCAAATTAGCGCGAAAATGGCCGATTTTGTGCAAGTCGAAAGTTGCTGCAAAGGCCAAATTGGAAATGATAGCCCCCTGACAACTTGCTCTCTGTACCGTAAAAACTATTTTAATTCAGCAAATGCAATCAAAAATATCATGTATCCAGGAAGTTTTTCCGCTATCTTGGCCCATATTCCTACCTTTCAAAAATACCCTACGTTAGCGACAAAAGTCAGCATTTCCACCACTTTGCAATTCTGGGCACACGAAAACTGATGATAATCTTTGAGAGCTAGCATTCTGTGTGGCGAATTTGAAAAGAGGTATCTTTTTCACAATTTGGAGCCATTTTATGAAAAAGTAGATTTTCGTACCTTCAAAATGGCATTTAAAATCAACATTTTCCTAATATTTCATTTTTTGACCATGGCCAATGCGAATATTCTAGCAAAACCGGAGACTGGCACCTACAGTATATCATTCCGGAATACGTGCATGTTCGGTCTAAGCTATAGATGAAGTATGCTCCAGCAATAACTGCTATAGATGTGGTATGATACAGCAATAACTGCTATAGATGCGGTATGCTGCAGCAATAACTGCTATAGATGCGGCATGCTGCAGCAATAACTGCAACAGATACAGTTATGCTGCAGCAATAACTGCTTTAGATGCGGTATGCTGCTACAATAACTGCTAAAGACGCAGTGTGCTGAAGCAATAACTGCTATAGATGAAGTATGCTAGAGCAATAACTGCCATAGATGCGGTATGCTGCAGCAATAACTGGTATAGATGCGGTACGCTGCAGCAATAACTGGTATAGATGCGGTAAGCTGCAACAATAACTGCTATAGGTGCGGTATGCTGCAGCAATAATTGCCATTGATGCGGTATTCTGCACCAATAACTGCTAAAAATGCGGTATGCTGCAGGAATAACTGCTATAGATGCACTATTTTGCAGCTATAACTGCAATCGACAACAACAACTGCAAAAGGTGCAGTTTGCGGCATCAATAACTACTATAGATGAAGTATGCTGCAGCAATAACTGTCATAGATGCGGTATGCTGCAGCAATAACTGCCATAGATGAGGTATGCTGCAGCAATAACTGGTATAGATGCGGTATGCTGCAGCAATAACTGCTATAGATGCGGTATGCTGCAGCAATAATTGCCATTGATGCGGTAGGCTGCAGCAATAAGTGCTAAAGATGCAGTATTCTGCAGCAATAACTGCTAAAAATGCGGTATGCTGCATCAATAATGCCATTGACAACAATAACTGCTATAGATGCAGTGTGCAACAGCAATAATTGCTATAGACGAAGTATGCTGCAGCAATAACTGCCATATATGCGGTATGCTGCACAATAACTGCCATAGATGCGGTATGCTGCAGCAATAACTGGTATAGATGCGGTATGCTGCAGCAATAACTGCTACAGATGCGTCATGCTGCAACAATAACTGCTATAGATGCAGTATTTTGCAACATTAACTGTCATTGATGCGTTATGCTGCAGCAATAACTGCCATATATGCGGTATGCTTCAGCAATAACTGCTAAGGATGCGGTATAATGCAGCAATAACTGCTATAGATGCAGTATGCTGCAGTATTAACTGCCACAGATGCGGTATGCTGCAGCAATAACTGCTATAGATGCGGTATGCTGTAGCAATAACTGCTATATATGCAGTATTTTGCAGCATTCACTGCCATTGTAGCGTTATGTTGCAGCAAGAACTGCCATATATGCAGTATGTTGCGGCAATAACTGCTATAGATGCGGTATAATGCAGCAATAACTGCTATAGATGCAGTGTGCTGCAGCAATAACTGCTAAAGATGAAGTATGCTAGAGCAATAGCTGCCATAGATGCGGTATGCTGCAGCAATAACTGGTATAGATGCAGTATGCTGCAGCAATAACTGGTATATATGCGGTATGCTGCAACAATAACTGCTATAGATGCGGTATGATGCAGCAATAATTGCCATTGATGCGGCATTCTGCAGCAATAACTGCTTAAAATGCGGTATGCTGCAGCAGAAACTGCTATAGATGTAGTATTTAGCAGCAATAACTGCCATTGACAACAATAACTGCTAAAGATGCAGTGTGCGGCAGCAATAACTGCTATAGATGAAGTATGCTGCAGCAATAACTGTCATAGATGCTGTATGCTGCAGCAATAACTGCCATAGATGCATAATGCTGCAACATTAACTACCACAGATGCAGTTATGCTGCAGCAATAACTGCTATAGATGCGGTATACTGCAACAATAACAGCTATAGATGCAGCATGCTACAGCATTAACTGCCGCAGATGCGGTATGCTGCAGCAATAACTGCTTTAGATGCGGTATGCTGCAACAATTACTGCTAAAGATGCAGTGTGCTGCAGCAATAACTGCTATAGATGAAGTATGCTAGAGCAATAACTGCCATAGATGCAGTATGCTGCAGCAATAACTGGTATAGATGCGGTATGCTGCAACATTAACTGCTATAGATGCGGTATGCTGCAGCAATAACTGGTATAGAGGCGGTATGCCGCAGCAATAACTGCTATACATGCGGTATGCTGCAGCAAGCACTGCTAAAGATGCGGTATTCAGCAGCAATAACTGTTAAAAATGCGGTATGCTGCAGCAATAACTGCCATTGACAACAATAACTGCTATAGATGCAGTGTGCAACAGCAATAACTGCTATAGACGAAGTATGCTGCAGCAATAACTGCCATATATGCGGTATGCTGCACAATAACTGCCACAGATGCGGTATGCTGCAGCAATAACTGGTATTGTTGCGGTATGCTGCAGCAATAACTGCTATAGATGCGGTATGCTGCAGCGATAACTGCTATAGATGCAGTATTTTGCAGCAATAACTGTCATTGATGCGTTATGTTGCAGCAATAACTGCCATATATGCGGTATGCTTCAGCAATAACTGCTAAGGATGCGGTATAATGCAGCAATAACTGCTATAGATGCAGTATGCTGCAGTATTAACTGCCACAGATGCGGTATGCTGCAGCAATAACTGCTGTAGATGCGGTATGCTGTAGCAATAACTGCTATAGATGCAGTATTTTGCAGCATTAACTGCCATTGATGCGTTATGCTGCAGCAAGAACTGCCATATATGCATTATGCTGCAGCAAGAACTGCCATATATGCGGTATGCTGCAGCAATAACTGCTATAGATGCGGTATGCTGCAACAATAACTGCTATAGACGCAGTATGCTGCAGTATTAACTGCCACAGATGCGGTATGCTGCAGCAATAACTGCTAAAGATGCGGTATGCTGTAGCAATAACTGAAATAGATGCTGCATGCTGCAGCAATAACTGCTATAGATGCGGTATAATGCAGAAATAATTGCTAAAGATGCAGTATGTTGCAGCAATAACTGCTATAGATGCGGCATGCTGCAGCAATAACTGCCACAGATGCAGTTATGCTGCAGTAATAACTGCTATAGATGCGGTATGCTGCTACAATAACAGCTAGATGCAGCATGCTGCAGCATTAACTGCCACAGATGCGGTATGCTGCAGCAATAACTGCTTTAGATGCGGTATACTGCATTAATAACTGCTATAGATGCAGTGTGCTGCAGCAATAACTGCTATAGATGAAGTATGCTAGAGCAATAACTGCCATAGATGCGGTATGCTGCAGCAATAACTGGTATAGATGCGGTATGCTGCAGCAATAACTGGTATAGATGCGGTATGCTGCAACAATAACTGCTAAAGATGCGGTATGCTGCAGCAATAATTGCCATTGATGCGGTATTCTGCAGCAATAACTGCTAAAAATGTGGTATGCTACAGCAGAAACTGCTATACATGCAGTATTTTGCAGCAATAACTGCCATTGACAACAATAACTGCTAAAGATGCAGTGTGCGGCAGCTATAACTGCTATAGATGAAGTATGCTGCAGCAATAACTGTCATAGATGCGGTATGCTGCAGCAATAACTGCCAGAGATGCGGTATGTTGCAGCAATAACTGCTATAGATGTGGTATGATGTAGCAATAACTGCTATAGATGCTGCATGCTGCAGCAATAACTGCTATAGATGCGGTATAATGCAGCAATAACTGTTATAGATGCAGTATGCTGCAGCAATAACTGCTAAAGATGCGGTATGCTGCAACAATAACAGCTATAGATGCAGCATGCTGCAGCATTAACTGCCACAGATGCGGTATGCTGCAGTAATAACTGTTATAAAAGCGTTATGATGCAGCAATAACTGCCATAGATGCGGTATGCTGTTAAACTAATCAGCTGGTTTATAAACAAACAATTGAATATTTGGGATTTAACACCTCTCTCAACTACTCTAGTCATATCGCGTTGACTGGACCACCTAACCATGAATTTCTGGAACTTCTTGAACCAGTATTACTACAATATCCAAACCAAGCCTCTAGCTGCTCTCTCACATAGAAGATTCAAACCTATTGCTGGGAGCCAACTGGCTTTTGGTCAAATGCCAGAATGGATATTGGCCAATCCATGGTTCAAACTCACAACCCCTTGATTAAGGTATGCAACCCATCATAGGCACCAGATCCAGAGGTGAAATTTGAAAATTGCCAGTAATTCCTAAACTATGATGCATGTCCATTCCAAACACAAACATAAGCATTTTGAACAGTTTAGAATTTTGAATAATTGCATACTTTGGGACACATTTAACAAAAATGTTCAAAATGACCTCCCTTGCATATGAATCTAGGGTAAAATAATATACTAAGCAAAACAATCTAGGGATATTCAAATTTCACTATTTGTAAACAAGAGCTGTCCGAAGACAGCGCGCTCGGCTTTCTAAGTTGCTTAGTATAAAGGGGACACAACTCCAAATATAGTGGTGCCAGGGTTATGGGCCCTGGTAGTAAGGTAGAGGGTGTGATGATGAATAAGTATTCCAAGTTTGGGTTGAATCCCTTTGATAGTATGGAAGTTATTGATGTTTGAAAAAACTTTAACCTTTGTTGCAACGCCGACGCCAACGCAAACGCCGACGCCCGGGTAACTGTATAAGCTCTCATTTTCTTCGAAAAGTCGAGCTAAAAATAGCACATATATCAATTCGAACGAAAATCTACAGAATATTTCATATGACGTATAATCTTGAGTATAAAAAACAAAATACAGTGCAATCGTTTCCGGTTTCCCTACAATATCCGGTTAAACGCTGGTATCCTACAACTGAAAAGTCACATGTCGCGAAAAACGGATACTTACACCCCGAAAGTCAACTCAAGTCTTACAATTAACTCTCAAATTCCTCGCAGATCGAATTACCACATGTTTCAATACGGTCTCAGTCCACGGTTTTCCCCTCCGCACTGTGTTGTCGGCTGTCGTCTTATGTTGTCGGAGACTGTATTCTATCAAAACACTAATCTGCAATAGAAAAAACATGTTATTTGTAAGAGTAGGATGTAAAACTATTTACAAAATACTACAAATCATACTGGTATCCTTTAGAAGTGACACATGTGACGCTTTATGTATGTGCCGCATGATCGCCAAATTGGGGCGAAAATGGCCGATTTTGTGCAAGTCGAGAGTTAGAATTAGATAGAATTTATTACACATAAAATGTTACAATTCACATGGCAAGCAATCATAAAACATACATAAAAACAGATAACAAGGCATGTATGTTAATAATAAGGCCATATCAAACAACATTATAAATTATGTGAAGGATAACACAAAAAAGAGTTAAATATAAACCCTTGTTTCCATTGTGGTCCTTACATGTACAATATTGCATGACATAGGAAGACTAGCTTTCAAAATTTGACATAAATTAAATAAATAAATTAATTACTTAATGATATGATCACATGAATGGAAACATAAATTTACTTTCAAGTTATACTGAGATCATAAGTCAGACTTATCACATCATAATATTTATATATTATATGCCATGAAATGAATTGAACATAAATAAGTTATAATCAAGTTTTTTTTAAAAATATCGCATGATACTTCTCTATTATACATAAAATATCTAAACTGACGTCCAAAAGAAAAGCTCCAATGAAATTTGTCGTTTCTTTCCTTATTCCTATTACAATGTTAGTGAATTGTATACTGAATATTATCATTTTGACTGACAATTACGGTAAATGATAAAAATATGCGTTTCTATTCATTAACATATCCATATCCGGTGACCGGTCACGTTTTCTACGTGCGCTTCTTGTATGTGTATCACGTGATGTAATTGGTAATATTTTACACAGTAACATGTGTTAGTGGATATTCAACCACGAATTTCAATTTTGTTATGAAACACCCAAATTGAAGGATTCCGAGGCTAAATTCTGAAAAAAGACGTTCGTAATCTAACCATTTTTGAATGCCAGGAATGCACAAACAAGTCACAAGACAGTATTACATATTGTGTTGCTCGATTCGGTAATTGATCGACGCGTTAGAATTCTGCAAACGTTTATTGACCGACCACGCTCAACTAGACCTCACGTAACGCCTGTAAAGCAAGATAATTCTCCATGTTAACGTCATGTACGTTTCAGGTTTGTGACGTTGGGATCGACGTTATGTTGGATAGTAGGTAAATGTGGTGGCCAAATAAGTGTTTAGCTGACAACTGTTGTTGTTGCAAGTAACGTTTGAAATAGACACACTTCTTGGAAAATAGAGCTCGGAGATTAGCCATTTTCGAATACGGGAAAATCAACAACAAGCCGCCTGACGTTTTGACGTCTTGCATTGCCCGAATAGGCATCTTGGTCGACGAGTAAGAGTTACAGAAACATTTGCCGATTGTCCAAAGTCAGATATACCTCGTGTAACGCCTGTTATACAAGAAGCTGTCTTACGCTAACGTCATATGCGTTTCAGGTTTGAGACGTTGAAATCGACGTCGGGTCTAATATTCGCTAACTGTGGTCACCAAATAAGACGTGTTACGGTATTTTTTGTCGTCGCATGTAAAGGTTGAACCACGCGCTACTGATCTTTAAATGGAAATTCTGATACCGCTCTGTTTAAATGTGCCGTTTTTCTAATTTTAAACAGTTTGATAATTTCTTTATCCTCATTTTATAACAATAACTAATCAAATTTACAGATGGAAATAAGTATTTGTATTTTCAAATCAGATTTACTGAATAATCGGACATTTTTTTTGGATTGAGGCGTTTCTTTTGGACGTCAGTATATAATTATCACATTGTGTGCTTATCACAGAATTTTAAAAAACTACATATAAAAGTCTACATTATTTCAAAGAAGTGTTCCTTGACTTTATATTTAAAAGATGGCATGGTTTCAGCATCTCTAGCATGTTGAGGTAGGGAGTTCCATAAGGTGCATCCCTTGTATGCAAAGGTTTTCATACCAAAGCCTTTCACCTTAGGAACTGCAAATCTTTTGCCGGATGCAGCTTGTATCGTTGATACTGCAGCTTGTATCGTTGATACTGCAGCTTGTATCGTTGATACTGAAGCCTGTATCGATGATACTGCAGCTTGTATCGTTGAAACTGCAGCTTATATCGTTGATACTGCAGCTTGTACCGTTAATATTGCAGCTTTTATCATTAATACTGCAGCTTGTATCGTTGGGACTGCAGCTTGTACCGTTTATACTGCAGCTTGTATCGTTGATACTGCAGCTTGTACCGTTGATACTGCAGCTTGTACCGTTGATACTGCAGCTTTTATCGTTGATACTGCAGCTTGTATCGTTGGGACTGCAGTTTGTACCGTTGATACTGCAGCTTGTATCGTTGATACTGCAGCTTGTACCGTTGATACTGCAGCTTGTACCGTTGATACTGCAGCTTGTATCGTTGATACTGCAGCTTGTACCGTTGATACTGCAGCTTGTATCGTTGATACTGCAGCTTGTATCGTTGATACTGCAGTTTGTATCGTTGGACTGTTTTTTGTACCGTTGATACTGCAGCTTGTACCGTTGATACTGCAGCTTGTATCGTTGATACTGCAGCTTGTATCGTTGATACTGCAGCTTTTATCGTTGATACTGCAGCTTGTACCGTTGATAATGCAGCTTGTATCGTTGATACTGCAGCTTGTATCGTTGATACTGCAGCTTGTACCGTTGGGACTGCAGCTTGTACCGTTGGGACTGCAGCTTGTACCGTTGATAGTGCAGCTTGTATCGTTGATACTGCAGCTTGTATCATTGATACTGCAGTTTGTACCGTTGATACTGCAGCATGTACCGTTGATACCGCAGCTTGTATCGTTGGGACTGCAGCTTGTATCGTTGATACTGCAGCTTGTATCGTTGATACAGCAGCTTGTATCGTTGATACTGCAGCTTGTACCGTTGATACTGCAGCTTGTATCGTTGATACTGCAGCTTGTATCATTCATACTGCAGCTTTTACCGTTGATACTGCAGCTTGTATCGTTGATACTGGAGCTTGTACCGTTGATACTGCAGCTTGTACCGTTGATACTGCAGCTTGTACCATTGACACTGCAGCTTGTATCGTTGATACTGGAGCTTGTACCGTTGATACTGCAGCATGTACCGTTGATACTACAGTTTGTACCGTTGATACTGCAGCTTTTACCGTTGATACTGCAGCTTGTATCGTTGAAACCGTAGCTTGTATCGTTGATACTGCAGCTTGTACCGTTGATACTGCAGCTTGTATCGTTGATACTGCAGCCTGTATCGTTGGGACTGCAGCTTGTACCGTTTATACTGCAGATTGTATCGTTGATACTGCAGCTTGTACCGTTGATACTGCAGCTTGTACCGTTGATACTGCAGCTTATACCATTGATACTGCAGCTTGTATCGTTGATACTGCAGCTTGTACCGTTGATACTGCAGCTTTTATCGTTGATACTGCAGCTTGTATCGTTGATACTGCAGCATGTACCGTCGAAACTGCAGTTTGTACCGTTGATACTGCAGCTTGTACCTCTGATACTGCAGCTTGTATCGTTGATACTGCAGCTTGTATCGTTGGTACCGCAGTTTGTATCGTTGATACTGCAGCTTGTACCGTTAATACTGCAGCTTGTATCGTTGATACTGCAGCTTGTATCGTTGGTACTGCAACTTGTACCGTTTATACTGCAGCTTGTATCGTTGGGACTGCTGCTTTTACCGTTGATACTGCAGCTTGTATCGTTGATACTGCAGCTTGTATCCTTGATACTGCAGCTTGTATCGTTGATACTGCAGCTTGTACCGTTTATACTGCAGCTTTTACCGTTGGACTGCAGCTTGTATAGTTGATACTGCAGTTTGTATCGTTAATACTGTTGCTTGTATCGTTGATACTGCAGCTTGTATCATAGCATAACATAACATAATCCTTTATTAAATATTTAAGGTACAAAAAAGTACAACATTAGACATAAACCAATGTATTAGCAACTTTTGTGGAGAAAGATCGACCTTGACTTGTTGAATTCATGTTGTAGGATTTTTTCCCGTGTCGTTTTGTGTGTATTTGAGTTCATTCGGGAAAATCCCAGAGAAGAGACAAGTAGACTAATTAAATATAATTTTTGTTAGTGGGAGCATGCCTAGTGATCTGTTCATACATTTCTCAAGCCATGCTGACACTGCTTTCCGTGTGTAATGTGTCGCGCCTGTCACCAACAGGTCACTGGTTACGGTAATCTGGTGGTGACAGCCGCCGCATTACTTTGACATCAATGGATTTATCAATTTTGATTATATGTTTATGATAACAGAGACATAGTGAGAACATAATTAGAATTATTAACTACAGACAACGAGAGTATAGGACATAGTTATGTGTTAAAATATTCCCAAACGGCAACCATTTTGGGTGGTCTAAATCAAAACCTGCTGCTGGTGACAAACTTGGTGTTAATTAAGGTTTGATTTATCTATAATTTATAGCACGGAGAATATTGAGACAAAAGGAGAAAATGTTGGTTATTAGCATTTTCTTCTTTTCCATCAACGTTTTCCCAAGCTTATTCTATATACTATTGGACGTCAAAACCACGTCTTGTTTGGGGATGAATTGAAATATTTACATGAATACTGTACATGTTTGGTTAGCAATACCATTACAAACCCCTAATTATATGGATTCGTAGTGGTATCGCACCCACCAATAATTAATTAATAGGGTAACCATTTTCCTAGGATGATCAGTTGACAAAACTTTCGACTTGTCGAATGTAGGCATCGGTCAATATTTGCTTTTTTTACTTGTGTGGTTTGAATGGTAAATATCGTTAATTATACACAAATTTTGTTCACATATTGAATCTATCATAACGGGAATGGTTTATCATTTCCAAAGAAGATTGACGTTTAATAAGTTCTCCCTATTTAAAACCTAGTTATAACTAGAAGAAACAATGAGAAAGGAAAGAATTCGCTGGATATCAGCAATTTCTTTTTAGCAGTATCGTTGATACTGCAGCTTGTATCGTTGGGACTGCAGCTTGTACCTTTGATACTGCAGCTTGTACCGTTGAGACTACAGCTTGTACCGTTGATGCTGCAGCTTGTATCGTTGATACTGCAGCTTGTATCGTTGATACTGTAGCTTGTATCGTTGATACTGCAGCTTATATTGTTGATACTGCAGCTTGTATCGTTGATACTGCAGCTTGTATCGTTGATACTGCAGCTTGTATCGTTGATACTGCAGCTTGTATCGTTGATACTGCAGCTTGTATCGTTGATACTGCAGCTTGTATCGTTGATACTGCAGCTTGTATCGTTGATACTGTAGCTTGTACCGTTGATACTGCAGCTTGTATCGTTGAAACTGCGGCTTGTTCCGTTGATACAGCAGCTTTTATCGTTGATACTGCAGCTTGTACCGTTGGGACTGCAGCTTGTATCGTTGATACTGCAGCTTGTATCGTTGATACTGCAGCTTGTATCGTTGAAAATGCAGTTTGTACCGTTGATACTGCAGCTTGTACCGTTGATACTGCAGTTTGTACCGTTGATACTGCAGCTTGTACAATTGATACTGCAGCTTGTACCGTTGGGACTGCAGCTTGTATCGTTGATACTGCAGTTTATACCCTTGATACTGTAGCTTGTACCGTTGAAACTGCAGCTTGTATTATTGATACTGCAGCTTGTAACTTTGATACTGCAGCTTTTATCGTTGGGATTACAGCTTGTATCGTTGATACTGCAGCTTGTATCGTTGAAACTGCAGCTTGTATCGTTGAACCTGCAACTTATTCCGTTGATACTGCAGCTTGTACCGTTGATACTGCAGCTTGTTCCGTTGGGACTGCAGCTTGTACCGTTTATACTGCGGGTTGATACTGCAGCTTGTACCGTTGATACTGCAGCTTTTATCGTTGATACTGCAGCTTGTACCGTTGATACTGCAGTTGTACCGTTGAAACTGCAGCTTGTTCCGTTGGGACTGCAGCTTGTACCGTTTATACTGCGGGTTGATACTGCAGCTTGTACCGTTGATACTGCAGCTTGTATCGATGGGACTGCAACTTGTACCGTTGATACTGCAGCTTGTACTGTTGATACTGCACCTTGTATCGTTGATACTGCAGCTTGTACCGTTGATACTGCAGTTGTACCGTTGAAACTGCAGCTTGTTCCGTTGGGACTGCAGCTTGTACCGTTTATACTGCGGGTTGATACTGCAGCTTGTACCGTTGATACTGCAGCTTTTATCGTTGATACTGAAGCTTGTACCGTTGGAACTGCAGTTTGTACCGTTGGGACTGTTGCTTTTATCGTTGATACTGCAGCTTGTACTGTTGATACTGCAGCTTGTATCGTTGATACTGCTTCTTGTATCGTTGGGACTGCAGCTTGTACCGTTGAAACTGCAGTTTGCACCATTGATACTGCATCTTTTATCGTTGACACTGCAGCTTGTACCGTTGAAACTGCAGTTTGTATCGTTGGGAATGCAGCTTTTATCGTTGATACTGCAGCTTTTAAGGTTGGAACTGCAGCTTGTATCGTTGATACTGCAGCTTGTATCGTTGATACTGCAGCTTGTACTGTTGATACTTCAGTTTTTACCGTTTATACTGCAGCTTGTACCGTTGCTACTGCAGTTTGTACCGTTGATACTGCAGCTTGTATCGTTGATACTGCAGCTTTTATCGTTGTGACTGCAGCTTGTACCGTTGGGAATGCAGCTTATTTTAAAGAAGTGTTCCTTGACTTTATATTTAAAAGATGGCATGATTTCAGCATCTCTAGCATGTTGAGGTAGGGAGTTCCATAAGGTGCATCCCTTGTATGCAAAGGTTTTCATACCAAAGCCTTTCACCTTAGGAACTGCAAATCTTTTTCCGGATGCAGCTTGTATCGTTGATACTGCAGCTTGTATCGTTGATACTGAAGCCTGTATCGATGATACTGCAGCTTGTATCGTTGATATTGCAGCTTGTATCGTTGATACTGCAGCTTTTACCGTTGATACTCCAGCTTGTATCGTTGAAACTGCAGCTTATATCGTTGATGCTGCAGCTTGTACCGTTGATATTGCAGCTTTTATCATTGATACTGCAGCTTGTATCGTTGATACTGCAGCTTGTACCGTTGATACTGCAGCTTGTACCGTTGATACTGCAGCTTTTATCGTTGATACTGCAGCTTGTATCGTTGGGACTGCAGTTTGTACCGTTGATACTGCAGCTTTTATCGTTGATACTGCAGCCTGTACCGTTGATACTGCAGCTTGTATCGTTGATACTGCAGCTTGTATCGTTGATACTGCAGCTTGTACCGTTGATACTGCAGCTTGTATCGTTGATACTGCAGCTTGTATCGTTGATACTGCAGTTTGTATCGTTGGACTGTATTTTGTACCGTTGATACTGCAGCTTGTACCGTTGATACTGCAGCTTGTATCGTTGATACTGCAGCTTGTATCGTTGATACTGCAGCTTTTATCGTTGATACTGCAGCTTGTATCGTTGATACTGCAGCTTGTACCGTTGATACTGCAGCTTGTATCGTTGATACTGCAGCTTGTATCGTTGATACTGCAGCTTGTACCGTTGGTACTTGTATCGTTGATACTGCAGCTTGTATCATTGATTCTGCAGTTTGTACCGTTGATACTGCAGCATGTACCGTTGATACCGCAGCTTGTACCGTTGGGACTGCAGCTTGTATCGTTGATACTGCAGCTTGTATCGTTGAAACCGCAGCTTGTATCGTTGATACTGCAGCTTGTACCGTTGATATTGCAGCTTGTATCGTTGATACTGCAGCCTGTATCGTTGGGACTGCAGCTTGTACCGTTTATACTGCAGATTGTATCGTTGATACTGCAGCTTGTACTGTTGATACTGCAGCTTGTACCGTTTATACTGCAGCTTATACCATTGATACTGCAGCTTGTATCGTTGATACTGGAGCTTGTACCGTTGATACTGCAGCTTGTATCGTTGATACTGCAGCTTGTATCGTTGATACTGCAGCATGTACCGTCGAAACTGCAGTTTGTACCGTTGATACTGCAGCTTGTACCTCTGATACTGCAGCTTGTATCGTTGATACTGCAGCTTGTATCGTTGGTACCGCAGTTTGTATCGTTGATACTGCAGCTTGTACCGTTAATACTGCAGCTTGTATCGTTGATACTGCAGCTTGTATCGGTGGTACTGCAGCTTGTACCGTTGATACTGCAGCTTGTATCGTTGGGACTGCTGCTTTTACCGTTGATACTGCAGCTTGTATCGTTGATACTGCAGCTTGTATCCTTGATACTGCAGCTTGTGTCGTTGAATCTGCAGCTTGTACCGTTTATACTGCAGCTTTTACCGTTGGACTGCAGCTTGTATAGTTGATACTGCAGTTTGTATCGTTAATACTGTTGCTTGTATCGTTGATACTGCAGCTTGTATCATAGCATAACATAACATAATCCTTTATTAAATATTTAAGGTACAAAAAAGTACAACATTAGACATAAACCAATGTATTAGCAACTTTTGTGGAGAAAGATCGACCTTGACTTGTTGAATTCATGTTGTAGGATTTTTTCCCGTGTCGTTTTGTGTGTATTTGAGTTCATTCGGGAAAATCCCAGAGAAGAGACAAGTAGACTAATTAAATATAATTTTTGTTAGTGGGAGCATGCCTAGTGATCTGTTCATACATTTCTCAAGCCATGCTGACACTGCTTTCCGTGTGTAATGTGTCGCGCCTGTCACCAACAGGTCACTGGTTACGGTAATCTGGTGGTGACAGCCGCCGCATTACTTTGACATCAATGGATTTATCAATTTTGATTATATGTTTATGATAACAGAGACATAGTGAGAACATAATTAGAATTATTAACTACAGACAACGAGAGTATAGGACATAGTTATGTGTTAAAATCTTCCCAAACGGCAACCATTTTGGGTGGTCTAAATCAAAACCTGCTGCTGGTGACAAACTTGGTGTTAATTAAGGTTTGATTTATCTATAATTTATAGCACGGAGAATGTTGAGACAAAAGGAGAAAATGTTGGTTATTAGCATTTTCTTCTTTTCCATCAACGTTTTCCCAAGCTTATTCTATATACTATTGGACGTCAAAACCACGTCTTGTTTGGGGATGAATTGAAATATTTACATGAATACTGTACATGTTTGGTTAGCAGTACCATTACAAACCCCTAATTATATGGATTCGTAGTGGTATCGCACCCACCAATAATTAATTAATAGGGTAACCATTTTTCTAGGATGATCAGTTGACAAAATTTTCGACTTGTCGAATGTAGGCATCGGTCAATATTTGCTTTTTTTACTTGTGTGGTTTGAATGGTAAATATCGTTAATTATACACAAATTTTGTTCACATATTGAATCTATCATAACGGGAATGGTTTATCATTTCCAAAGAAGATTGGCGTTTAATAAGTTCCCCCTATTTAAAACCTAGTTATAACTAGAAGAAACAATGAGAAAGGAAAGAATTCGCTGGATATCAGCAATTTCTTTTTAGCAGTATCGTTGATACTGCAGCTTGTATCGTTGGGACTGCAGCTTGTACCTTTGATACTGCAGCTTGTACCGTTGAGACGGCAGCTTGTACCGTTGATGCTGCAGCTTATATCGTTGATATTGCAGCTTGTATCGTTGATACTGTAGCTTGTATCGTTGATACTGCAGCTTGTATTGTTGATACTGCAGCTTGTATCGTTGATACTGCAGCTTTTACCGTTGATACTCCAGCTTGTATCGTTGAAACTGCAGCTTATATCGTTGATACTGCAGCTTGTACCGTTGATATTGCAGCTTTTATCATTGATACTGCAGCTTGTATCGTTGATACTGCAGCTTGTACCGTTGATACTGCAGCTTGTACCGTTGATACTGCAGCTTTTATCGTTGATACTGCAGCTTGTATCGTTGGGACTGCAGTTTGTACCGTTGATACTGCAGCTTGTATCGTTGATACTGCAGCTTGTACCGTTGATACTACAGCTTGTACCGTTGATACTGCAGCTTGTACCGTTGATACTGCAGCTTTTATCGTTGATACTGCAGCTTGTATCGTTGGGACTGCAGTTTATAACGTTGATACTGCAGCTTGTATCGTTGATACTGCAGCTTGTACCGTTGATACTGCAGCTTGTACCGTTGGGACTGCAGCCTGTTCCGTTGAAAATGCAGCTTGTACCGTTGATACTGCAGCTTGTATCGTTGATACTGCATTTTGTATCGTTGATACTGCAGCTTGTATCGTTGAAACTGCAGTTTGTACCGTTGATACTGCAGCTTGTACCGTTGATACTGCAGCTTGTACAATTGATACTGCAGCTTGTACCGTTGGGACTGCAGCTTGTATCGTTGATACTGCAGTTTATACCCTTGATACTGTAGCTTGTACCGTTGAACCTGCAGCTTGTATTATTGATACTGCAGCTTGTAACGTTGATACTGCAGCTTGTATCGTTGGGATTGCAGCTTGTATCGTTGATACTGCAGTTTGTATCGTTGATACTGCAGCTTGTATCGTTGAACCTGTAACTTATTCCGTTGATACTGCAGCTTGTACCGTTGATACTTCAGCCGGTACCGTTGATACTGCAGCTTGTATCGGTGGGACTGCAACTTGTACCGTTGATACTGCAGCTTTTACCGTTGATACTGCACCTTGTATCGTTGATACTGCAGCTTGTACCGTTGATACTGCAGTTGTACCGTTGAAACTGCAGCTTGTTCCGTTGGGACTGCAGCTTGTATCGTTGATACTGCAGCTTGTACCGTTGATACTGCAGCTTGTACCGTTGATACTGCGGGTTGATACTGCAGCTTGTACCGTTGATACTGCAGCTTTTATCGTTGATACTGCAGCTTGTACCGTTGAAACTGCAGTTTGTACCGTTGGGACTGCAGCTTTTATCGTTGATACTGCAGCTTGTACTGTTGATACTGCAGCTTGTATCGTTGATACTGCTTCTTGTATCGTTGGGACTGCAGCTTTTACCGTTGAAACTGCAGTTTGTACCATTGATACTGCATCTTTTATCGTTGACACTGCAGCTTGTACCGTTGAAACTGCAGTTTGTATCGTTGGGAATGCAGCTTTTATTGTTGATACTGCAGCCTTTAAGGTTGGAACTGCAGCTTGTATCGTTGATACTGCAGCTTGTATCGTTGATACTGCAGCTTGTACTGTTGATACTTCAGTTTTTACCGTTTATACTGCAGCTTGTACCGTTGATACTGCAGTTTGTACCGTTGATACTGCAGCTTGTATCTTTGATACTGCAGCTTTTATCGTTGTGACTGCAGCTTGTACCGTTGGGAATGCAGCTTGTATCGTTGATACTGCAGCTTGTATCGTTGATACTGCAGCTTGTATCGTTGATACTGCAGCTTGTATCGTTGATACTGCAGCCTGTAACGATGAAACTGCAGTTTGTATCGTTGATACTGCAGCTTGTAACGTTGATACTGCAGCTTGTATCGTTGATACTGCAGCCTGTATCGATAAAACTGCAGTTTGTATCGTTGATATTGCAGCTTGTATCGTTGATACTGCAGCTTTTACCGTTGATACTGCAGCTTTTATCGTTGAAACTGCAGCTTGTATTGTTGATACTGCAGCTTGTACCGTCGATACTGCAGCTTGTATCGTTGATATTTCAGCTTGTATCGTTGATACTGCAGCTTTTACCGTTGATACTACAGGTTGTATGGTTAGAACTGCAGCTTGTATCGTTGATACTGCAGTTTGTACCGTTGATATTGCAGCTTGTATCGTTGATACTGCAGCTTGTATTGTTGATACTGCAATTTTTACCGTTAATACTGCAGCTTGTACCGTTGATACTGCACCAGCTTGTACCGTTTATACTGCAGCTTGTACCGTTGATACTGCAGCTTGTGTCGTTGATATTGCAGCTTGTACCGTTGGGACTGCAGCTTGTATCGATGATACTGCAGCTTGTATCGTTGATACTGCAGCTTGTATCGTTGATACTGCAGCTTGTATCGTTGATACTGCAGCTTGTATCGTTGATACTGCAGCCTGTATCGATGAAACTGCAGCTTGTATCGTTGATATTGCAGCGTGTTTCGTTGATACTGCAGCTTTTACCGTTGATACTGCAGCTTGTATTGTTGATACTGAAGCTTGTATCGTTGGGACTGCAGCTTGTACCGTTTATACTGCAGCTTGTATCGTTGATACTGCAGCTTGTACCGTTGATACTGCAGCTTGTACCGTTTAAACTGCAGCTTTTATCGTTGATACTGCAGCTTGTATCGTTTGGACTGCAGCTTGTACCGTTGATACTGCAGCTTGTATCGTTGAAACTGCAGCTTGTACCGTTGATACAGCAGCTTGAACCGTTGGACTGCAGTTTGTACCGTTGATACTGCATCTTGTATCCTTGATACTGCAGCTTGTATCGTTGATACTGCAGCTTTTACCGTTGATACTGCAGCTTGTATCGTTGAAACTGCAGCTTGTGTCGTTGATAATGCAGTTTGTACCGTTGATATTGCAGCTTGTACCGTTGATACTGCAGATTGTATCGTTGATACTGCAGCTTGAATCGTTGATTCTGAATTTTGTACCGTTGATACTGCAGCTTGTACCGTTTATACTGCAGCTTGTATCGTTGATACAGAAGCTTGTACTGTTGATACTGCAGCTTGTACCGTTGATACTGCAGCTCGTAGCGTTGATACTGCAGCTTGTATCGTTGATACTGCAGCTTGTACTGTTGATACTTCAGTTTTTACCGTTGATACTGCAGCTTGTACCGTTGATACTGCAGCTTGTATCGTTGATACTGCAGCTTGTATCGTTGATACTGCAGCTTTTATCGTTGTGACTGCAGCTTGTACCGTTGGGACTGCAGCTTGTATCGTTGATACTGCAGGTTGTATCGTTGATACTGCAGCTTGTATCGTTGATACTGCAGCTTGTATCGTTGACACTGCAGCCTGTATCGATGAAACTGCAGCTTGTATCGTTGATACTGCAGCTTGTATCGTTGATACTGCAGCTTGTATTGTTGATACTGCAGCCTGTATCGATGAAACTGCAGTTTGTATCGTTGAAATTGCAGCTTGTATCGTTGATACTGCAGCTTTTACCGTTGATACTGCAGCTTGTATCGTTGAAACTGCAGCTTGTACGGTTGGGACTGCAGTTTGTACCGTTGATATTGCAGCTTGTACCGTTGATACTGCAGATTGTATCGTTGATACTGCAGCTTGATTCTTTCATACTTCAGATTGTATCGTTGATACTGCAGCTTGTACCGTTGGGACTGCAGCTTGTATCATTGATACTGCAGCTTGTATTGTTAATACTGCAGCATGTACCGTTGATAATGCAGCTTGTATCGTTGATACTGCAGCTTGTACCTTTGGGACTGCAGCTTATATCGTTGATACTGCAGCTTGTATCGTTGATACTGTAGCTTGTATCGTTGATACTGCAGCTTGTATTGTTGATACTGCAGCTTGTATCGTTGATACTGCAGCTTTTACCGTTGATACTCCAGCTTGTATCGTTGAAACTGCAGCTTATATCGTTGATACTGCAGCTTGTACCGTTGATATTGCAGCTTTTATCATTGATACTGCAGCTTGTATCGTTGATACTGCAGCTTGTACCGTTGATACTGCAGCTTGTACCGTTGATACTGCAGCTTTTATCGTTGATACTGCAGCTTGTATCGTTGGGACTGCAGTTTGTACCGTTGATACTGCAGCTTGTATCGTTGATACTGCAGCTTGTACCGTTGATACTGCAGCTTGTACCGTTGATACTGCAGCTTGTACCGTTGATACTGCAGCTTTTATCGTTGATACTGCAGCTTGTATCGTTGGGACTGCAGTTTGTAACGTTGATACTGCAGCTTGTATCGTTGATACTGCAGCTTGTACCGTTGATACTGCAGCTTGTACCGTTGGGACTGCAGCCTGTTCCGTTGAAAATGCAGCTTGTACCGTTGATACTGCAGCTTGTATCGTTGATACTGCATTTTGTATCGTTGATACTGCAGCTTGTATCGTTGAAACTGCAGTTTGTACCGTTGATACTGCAGCTTGTACCGTTGATACTGCAGCTTGTACAATTGATACTGCAGCTTGTACCGTTGGGACTGCAGCTTGTATCGTTGATACTGCAGTTTATACCCTTGATACTGTAGCTTGTACCGTTGAACCTGCAGCTTGTATTATTGATACTGCAGCTTGTAACGTTGATACTGCAGCTTGTATCGTTGGGATTGCAGCTTGTATCGTTGATACTGCAGCTTGTATCGTTGATACTGCAGCTTGTATCGTTGAACCTGTAACTTATTCCGTTGATACTGCAGCTTGTACCGTTGATACTTCAGCCGGTACCGTTGATACTGCAGCTTGTATCGGTGGGACTGCAACTTGTACCGTTGATACTGCAGCTTTTACCGTTGATACTGCACCTTGTATCGTTGATACTGCAGCTTGTACCGTTGATACTGCAGTTGTACCGTTGAAACTGCAGCTTTTTCCGTTGGGACTGCAGCTTGTATCGTTGATACTGCAGCTTGTACCGTTGATACTGCAGCTTGTAACGTTGATACTGCGGGTTGATACTGCAGCTTGTACCGTTGATACTGCAGCTTTTATCGTTGATACTGCAGCTTGTACCGTTGATACTGCAGCTTTTTGTACCGTTGGGACTGCAGCTTTTATCGTTGATACTGCAGCTTGTACTGTTGATACTGCAGCTTGTATTGTTGATACTGCTTCTTGTATCGTTGGGACTGCAGCTTGTACCGTTGAAACTGCAGTTTGTACCATTGATACTGCATCTTTTATCGTTGACACTGCAGCTTGTACCGTTGAAACTGCAGTTTGTATCGTTGGGAATGCAGCTTTTTTTGTTGATACTGCAGCCTTTAAGGTTGGAACTGCAGCTTGTATCGTTGATACTGCAGCTTGTATCGTTGATACTGCAGCTTGTACTGTTGATACTTCAGTTTTTACCGTATATACTGCAGCTTGTACCGTTGATACTGCAGTTTGTACCGTTGATACTGCAGCTTGTATCTTTGATACTGCAGCTTTTATCGTTGTGACTGCAGCTTGTTCCGTTGGGAATGCAGCTTGTATCGTTGATACTGCAGCTTGTATCGTTGATACTGCAGCTTGTATCGTTGATACTGCAGATTGTATCGTTGATACTGCAGCCTGTAACGATGAAACTGCAGTTTGTATCGTTGATACTGCAGCTTGTAACGTTGATACTGCAGCTTGTATCGTTGATACTGCAGCCTGTATCGATGAAACTGCAGTTTGTATCGTTGATATTGCAGCTTGTATCGTTGATACTACAGCTTTTACCGTTGATACTGCAGCTTTTATCGTTGAAACTGCAACTTGTATTGTTGATACTGCAGCTTGTACCGTCGATACTGCAGCTTGTATCGTTGATATTACAGCTTGTATCGTTGATACTGCAGCTTTTACCGTTGATACTGCAGGTTGTACGGTTAGAACTGCAGCTTGTATCGTTGATACTGCAGTTTGTACCGTTGATATTGCAGCTTGTATCGTTGATACTGCAGCTTGTATTGTTGATACTGCAATTTTTACCGTTAATACTGCAGCTTGTACCGTTGATACTGCACCAGCTTGTGTCGTTGATATTGCAGCTTGTACCGTTGGGACTGCAGCTTGTATCGATGATACTGCAGCTTGTATCGTTGATACTGCAGCTTGTATCGTTGATACTGCAGCTTGTATCGCTGATACTGCAGCTTGTATCGTTGATACTGCAGCCTGTATCGATGAAACTGCAGCTTGTATCGTTGATATTGCAGCGTGTTTCGTTGATACTGCAGCTTTTACCGTTGATACTGCAGCTTGTATTGTTGATACTGAAGCTTGTATCGTTAGGACTGCAGCTTGTACCGTTTATACTGCAGCTTGTATCGTTGATACTGCAGCTTGTACCGTTGATACTGCAGCTTGTACCGTTTAAACTGCAGCTTTTACCGTTGATACTGCAGCTTGTATCGTTTGGACTGCAGCTTGTACCGTTGATACTGCAGCTTGTATCGTTGAAACTGCAGCTTGTACCGTTGATACAGCAGCTTGAACCGTTGGACTGCAGTTTGTACCGTTGATACTGCATCTTGTATCCTTGATACTGCAGCTTGTATCGTTGATACTGCAGCTTTTACCGTTGATACTGCAGCTTGTATCGTTGAAACTGCAGCTTGTGTCGTTGATACTGCAGTTTGTACCGTTGATATTGCAGCTTGTACCGTTGATACTGCAGATTGTATCGTTGATACTGCAGCATGAATCGTTGATTCTGAATTTTGTACCGTTGATACTGCAGCTTGTACCGTTTATACTGCAGCTTGTATCGTTGATACAGAAGCTTGTTCTGTTGATACTGCAGCTTGTACCGTTGATACTGCAGCTTGTAGCGTTGATACTGCAGCTTGTATCGTTGATACTGCAGCTTGTACTGTTGATACTTCAGTTTTTACCGTTGATACTGCAGCTTGTACCGTTGATACTGCAGCTTGTATCGTTGATACTGCAGCTTGTATCGTTGATACTGCAGCTTGTATCGTTGATACTGCAGCTTTTATCGTTGTGACTGCAGATTGTACCGTTGGGACTGCAGCTTGTATCGTTGATACTGCAGGTTGTATCGTTGATACTGCAGCTTGTATCGTTGATACTGCAGCTTGTTTCGTTGACACTGCAGCCTGTATCGATGAAACTGCAGCTTGTATCGTTGATACTGCAGCTTGTATCGTTGATACTGCAGCTTGTATTGTTGATACTGCAGCCTGTATCGATGAAACTGCAGTTTGTATCGTTGAAATTGCAGCTTGTATCGTTGATACTGCAGCTTTTACCGTTGATACTGCAGCTTGTATCGTTGAAACTGCAGCTTGTACGGTTGGGACTGCAGTTTGTACCGTTGATATTGCAGCTTGTACCGTTGATACTGCAGATTGTATCGTTGATACTGCAGCTTGATTCTTTCATACTTCAGATTGTATCGTTGATACTGCAGCTTGTACCGTTGGGACTGCAGCTTGTATCATTGATACTGCAGCTTGTATTGTTAATACTGCAGCATGTACCGTTGATAATGCAGCTTGTATCGTTGATACTGCAGCTTGTACCTTTGGGACTGCAGCTTGTATCGTTGATACTGCAGCTTGTATCGTTGATACTGCAGCTTGTATCGTTGAAACTACAGCTTGTATCGTTGATACTGCAGCTTGAACCGTTGATACTGCAGCTTGTACCGTTAATACTGCAGCTTGTACCGTTGATACTGCAGCTTGTGTCGTTGATACTGCAGCTTGTACCGTTGATACTGCAGCTTGTGTCGTTGATACTGCAGCTTGTACCGTTGGGACTGCAGCTTGTATCGTTGATACTGCAGCTTGTATCGTTGATACTGCAGCTTGTATCGTTGATACTGCAGCCTGTATCGATGAAACTGCAGTTTGTATCGTTGATATTGCAGCTTGTATCGTTGATACTGCAGCTTTTACCGTTGATACTGCAGCTTTTATCGTTGAAACTGCAGCTTGTATTGTTGATACTGCAGCTTGTACCGTCGATACTGCAGCTCGTACCGTTGATACTGCAGCTTGTATCGTTGATACTGCAGCTTGAATCGTTGATTCTGAATTTTGTACCGTTGATACTGCAGCTTGTACCGTTTATACTGCAGCTTGTATCGTTGATACAGAAGCTTGTACTGTTGATACTGCAGCTTGTACCGTTGATACTGCAGCTTGTATCGTTGATACTGCAGCTTGTATCGTTGATACTGCAGCTTGTACTGTTGATACTTCAGTTTTTACCGTTGATACTGCAGCTTGTACCGTTGATACTGCAGCTTGTATCGTTGATACTGCAGCTTGTATCGTTGATACTGCAGCTTTTATCGTTGTGACTGCAGATTGTACCGTTGGGACTGCAGCTTGTATCGTTGATACTGCAGGTTGTATCGTTGATACTGCAGCTTGTATCGTTGATACTGCAGCTTGTATCGTTGACACTGCAGCCTGTATCGATGAAACTGCAGCTTGTATCGTTGATACTGCAGCTTGTATCGTTGATACTGCAGCTTGTATTGTTGATACTGCAGCCTGTATCGATGAAACTGCAGTTTGTATCGTTGAAATTGCAGCTTGTATCGTTGATACTGCAGCTTTTACCGTTGATACTGCAGCTTGTATCGTTGAAACTGCAGCTTGTACGGTTGGGACTGCAGTTTGTACCGTTGATATTGCAGCTTGTACCGTTGATACTGCAGATTGTATCGTTGATACTGCAGCTTGATTCTTTCATACTTCAGATTGTATCGTTGATACTGCAGCTTGTACCGTTGGGACTGCAGCTTGTATCATTGATACTGCAGCTTGTATTGTTAATACTGCAGCATGTACCGTTGATACTGCAGCTTGTATCGTTGATACTGCAGCTTGTACCTTTGGGACTGCAGCTTGTATCGTTGATACTGCAGCTTGTATCGTTGATACTGCAGCTTGTATCGTTGTAACTACAGCTTGTATCGTTGATACTGCAGCTTGAACCGTTGATACAGCAGCTTGTACCGTTAATACTGCAGCTTGTACCGTTGATACTGCAGCTTGTGTCGTCGATACTGCAGCTTGTACCGTTGATACTGCAGCTTGTGTCGTTGATACTGCAGCTTGTACCGTTGGGACTGCAGCTTGTATCGTTGATACTGCAGCTTGTATCGTTGATACTGCAGGTTGTATCGTTGATACTGCAGCTTGTATCGTTGATACTGCAGCTTGTATCGTTGACACTGCAGCCTGTATCGATGAAACTGCAGCTTGTATCGTTGATACTGCAGCTTGTATCGTTGATACTGCAGCTTGTATTGTCGATACTGCAGCCTGTATCGATGAAACTGCAGTTTGTATCGTTGAAATTGCAGCTTGTATCGTTGATACTGCAGCTTTTACCGTTGATACTGCAGCTTGTATCGTTGAAACTGCAGCTTGTACGGTTGGGACTGCAGTTTGTACCGTTGATATTGCAGCTTGTACCGTTGATACTGCAGATTGTATCGTTGATACTGCAGCTTGATTCTTTCATACTTCAGATTGTATCGTTGATACTACAGCTTGTACCATTGGGACTGCAGCTTGTATCATTGATACTGCAGATTGTATTGTTAATACTGCAGCATGTACCGTTGATACTGCAGCTTGCATCATTGATACTGCAGCTTGTACCTTTGGGACTGCAGCTTGTATCGTTGATACTGCAGCTTGTATCGTTGATACTGCAGCTTGTATCGTTGAAACTACAGCTTGTATCGTTGATACTGCAGCTTGAACCGTTGATACTGCAGCTTGTACCGTTAATACTGCAGCTTGTACCGTTGATACTGCAGCTTTTGTCGTTGATACTGCAGCTTGTACCGTTGGGACAGCAGCTTGTATCGTTGATACTGCAGCTTGTATCGTTGATACTGCAGCTTGTATCGTTGATACTGCAGCTTGTATCGTTGATACTGCAGCTTGTATCGTTGATACTGCAGCCTGTATCGATGAAACTGCAGCTTGTATCGTTGATATTGCAGCTTGTCTCGTTGATACTGCAGCTTTCACCGTTGATACTGCAGCTTGTATCGTTGAAACTGCCGCTTGTATCGTTGATTCCTTAGTTTGTACCGTTGATATTACAGCTTGTATCGTTGATACTGAAGCTTGTATCGTTGGGACTGCAGCTTGTACCGTTTATACTGCAGCTTGTATCGTTGATACTGCAGCTTTTACCGTTGATACTGCAGCTTGTACCGTTGATACTGCAGCTTTTATCGTTGATACTGCAGCTTGTATCGTTTGGACTGCAACTTGTACTGTTGATACTGCAGCTTGTATCGTTGAAACTGCAGCTTGTACCGTTGATACAGCAGCTTGAACCGTTGGACTGCAGTTTATACCGTTGATACTGCAGCTTGTATCCTTGATACTGCAGCTTGTATCGTTGATACTACAGCTTTTATTGTTGATACTGCAGCTTTTACCGTTGATACTGCAGTATGTATCGTTGAACTGCATTTTGTACCGTTGATACTGCAGCCTGTATCGTTGATTCTACAACTTGTATCGTTTATACTGCAGCTTGTATCGTTGATTCTGAATTTTGTACCGTTGATTCTGCAGCTTGTACCGTTGATACTGCAGCTTGTACCGTTGATACTGCAGCTTGTACCATTTATACTGCAGCTTGTATCGTTGATACAGAAGCTTGTACTGTTGATACTGCAGCTTGTAGCGTTGATACTGCAGCTTGTATCGGTGATACTGCAGCTTGTATCGTTGATACTGCAGCTTGTACTGTTGATACTTCAGTTTTTACCGTTGATACTGCAGCTTGTACCGTTGATACTGCAGCTTGTACCAGTGATACTGCAGCTTGTATCGTTGATACTGCAGCTTGTATCGTTGATACTGCAGCTTTTATCTTTGTGACTGCAGCTTGTACCGTTGGGACTGCAGCTTGTATCGTTGATACTGCAGCTTGTGTCGTTGATACTGCAGCTTGTATCGTTGATACTGCAGCTATTATCGTTGATACTGCAGCCTGTATCGATGAAACTGCAGCTTGTATCGTTGATACTGCAGCTTGTATCGTTGATACTGCAGCTTGTATTGTTGATACTGCAGCCTGTATCGATGAAACTGCAGTTTGTATCGTTGATATTGCAGCTTGTATCGTTGATACTGCAGCTCTTACCGTTGATACTGCAGCTTGTATCGTTGAAACTGCAGCTTGTATCGTTGATACTGCAGTTTGTACCGTTGATATTGCAGCTTGTACCGTTGATACTGCAGATTGTATCGTTGATACTGCAGCTTGAATCGTTCATACTGCAGATTGTATCGTTGATACTGCAGCTTGTACCGTTGGGACTGCAGCTTTTATCATTGATACTGCAGCTTGTATTGTTAATACTGCAGCTTGTACCGTTGATACTGCAGCTTGTATCGTTGATACTGCAGCTTGTACCTTTGGGACTGCAGCTTATATCGTTGATACTGCAGCTTGTATCGTTGATACTGCAGCTTGTATTGTTTAAACTACAGCTTGTATCGTTGATACTGCAGCTTGTACCGTTGATACTGCAGCTTGTACCGTTAATCTGCAGCTTGTACCGTTGATACTGCAGCTTGAACCGTTGATACTGCAGCTTGTACCGTTAATACTGCAGCTTTTACCGTTGATACTGCAGCTTGTATCGTTGATACTGCAGCTTGTACCGTTGGGACTGCAGCTTGTATCGTTGATACTGCAGCTTGTATTGTTGATATTGCAGGTTGTATCGTTGATACTGCAGCTTGTATCGTTGATACTGCAGCTTGTATCGTTGATACTGCAGCCTGTATCGATGAAACTGCAGCTTGTATCGTTGATATTGAGCTTGTTTCGTTGATACTGCAGCTTTTAACGTTGATACTGCAGCTTGTTTTGTTGAAACTACCGCTTGTGTCGTTGATACTATAGTTTTTACCGTTGATATTGCAGCTTGTATCGTTGATACTGAAGCTTGTATCGTTGGGACTGTAGCTTGTACCGTTTATACTGCAGCTTGTATCGTTGATACTGCAGCTTGTACCGTTGATACTGCAGTTTGTATACAAGACTAGAGTTATGAACTTTGAGCTATAGGTATTTATGTTTCAACATGTTTCGTTCATTAATAAATGGTGTAGTTTCATTCTATAAACCGAACGTTAAATTCCATTATTGCAATTTGGGTGTTTACGTGATTTGGGTGGCCTTACGAGAACATTCAAACATGTATATAAAATGTAATTAGGAACGGATCATTCCATTCTATGGAGAAAAATAATATCACAATCATCAGTCTGATTGCAGTTCTGGTATACGATTATGGTATATACGAAGGTCTTAAGTGCCCATGAAGGTATCAATACATGTATATACTTAGATTTGTACATGCTTTCATTAGGGACAACAGGAGATTCAGTCTTTAGGTCTCTCTGATTTTGTAACCAATAATCTTTACCAATACTCTTTTAGTTGTTTTAGAAATTGAACTAAATATGATTCTGTATGTATCTCTAATTATGAAAATCACTCAATCTTTAATAAAACATCTTACATTATGTTACTGGTGAATATTATCATATAATTATAAAGACACAACGATCGCTAGCTAATTCTTACCATGTTAATTAACAACTAATGGATTGTGGAGTTGGCGCAAAGGAACTCTTTGTGCATAAATAAGGAAAATCTATGTGCCTTGTGGTTGCTTTTAGCTATCCTTACGACAATATACCTGACTAATCTCTGGGCATTGACCGACTTGTAACATAACTAAAAACTCTTCATTCAATAATAATTTTCGTTGTATTCAAAAGTGTATCTTTCATTTGTATATGAGTTTTGTTGTACCTTATCATAAAACATACGAAAAACGTGAATACGTATATATGTTACAGCCAATCTGTGAAATCAGCCATTTCATGAAATGGCTGAAATTTTTAGCCATTTCATGAAATGACTGATTCACTCAGCCATTTCATGAAATGGCTAAAATTTTCAGCCATTTCGTGAAATGGCTGAAAATATCATGTTTATATTACACAGATTGGCTGATGCAAATTCAGCCAATCTGTGTAATGATAGTTTTGATTAACATTTGCTTCCTTTTGCTACTATAATTGTTTTTGTTTGATAATCTTTATTTTGACATTAATGTTTTACACAGAATGACTTGTTTTATTGCAGCAAATTCTGTGTAATAATGAGTTTGCTTCATAGTTGTTTCAAATTGTTACTACGATTTAATTTCATAAAAGTAAAGATAATTGAAACTCTAAAGTTTTCCTTAGAATTCCTGATTTAAATTCTGCAAATCTGTGAAATGATGATTTTGCTTCAATTCGCCACTAAAACTGTTTTTTATCAAAATGATGGTAATTTCAACTTTAAAGTTTTTATTACTCAACGTGGCTGGTTTTATTCCAGCCAAATTGTGAAATTATGTTTTTTGCCTCATTTTTTCTTCAATTTGCAACTATAATTGATTTTTCTTCATCAAAATATGTGTAATGATAATCTTTTGCCTCATTCAGTTCGATACTGTAATTGAATCAAAATGATGATAATGACTGACTTTATTTCAGCCAATCTGTGAAATAAAGATTTTATTTCATATTTTGCTTTAATTTTAATACATGTTTAATTAACATTTTCTTTTATCAACTTAATACTAATTCCAATATTAACCCTTTCCCAAAAAGGATCTCGGTTTGACAACCCAAATGGAAAGATCTGTGTTGATCAGTATTTTCTCCTTTTGTCTCAATTTTTTGGATGCGATATTGTACAGAATTCTTATCGTTATGAACAACCGTTTTGTAATCTGCAGCAGCTTTTGAATGCGATCAACCTATAGTTTTGCGGTTTGGAAAAAGGTTAAATTGTTTCTAAGAATCGGTGGTTTAATTTCAGCAAATCTGTATAATAATAAGTTTGTTCCAATTCGCACAAAATTGATTTATATTAAATAATGATAATTAGAGCATTTACATTTTACAGAATGGCTAGTTTAATTTCAGCCAATTTGTGAAAAAATGATTTTGCTTAAAGTTTTCATCCTTAATTGTTTTTTGTTGTTTTCTTTTTTTTTTCAAAAGAGGCCTGATGATAATCTGAACATAAAGGTGTTTATTTCAGCCAATCTATGAAATAGTAGTTTTGCTTTAATTCGACGCTTTAAATGAATCTTATCAAAATAATGATAGTTTGAACATGAAAGTTACACAGAATTACTGTTGTTGTTGTTGCTTTTTCAGCCAATCTGAGAAATGAGTATTTCTTTATTTTGCATTAACTTTCAAATAAAATTGACCTTTTTAGATAAAAAGAAAGAAAAAATTAACATGAAGCTTTTACACAGAACGACTGATTAACTGTCAACTAATCTGTGTAATAATGATTTTGCTTCAAATTTATCTCATTTTCTTTTAAAAGATATATCATATTTTGATGTTAATATTTCAAGTGAAAACAAATAATTAAATATTAAATTGTCATTAGAGTAGAAATATACATGTAGTAGTAAAGCACAATATTCATTAAACGTAAAAATGATAAAAATTGCAAAAGTACTGTAGTTTCACTAGTCTTGAAATAACGTTCAATCCAATTTTATTCACATTTCCCTATTTCAGCCATTTCATGAAATGGCTAGAGCAATATTTCAGCCATTTCACGAAATGGCTGAAAATTTTAGCCATTTCATGAAATGGCTGAGTGAATCAGTCATTTCATGAATTGGCTAAAAATTTCAGCCATTTCATGAAATGGCTGATTTCACAGATTGGCTGTAACATATATATTATTATTGAATACCAAACTTATATAGCGCTTTTATCATACTGGCGTACGTTCAAAAGCGCTTTACAAACTAAAAATATATATATATATATATATGTACTAAAACAAACATGTACACATAAAATATATCACCAAAACATTATAAACCTTAAAAAACAAACCGAATTATTGATTAAAATAAGAAAACTGTTCAATTTCCATAAATCTGTAAAAATAAATGAGTCTTTAAGGACTTCTTAAAAGATGAAATTGTGGAAATGGCTCTTATCTCAAATGGGAGAGAATTCCACAATACAGGAGCTGCACTCATGAAACTGCGATCTCCATATGTTTTAGTGCAACGTTTTGGTAATACAAGTGTTGTGCCATTTGATCCGGACCTAAGTTCACGGTTTGGTTTGTATATGTTTAAAAGAGATGTGATGTATTCTGGCGCTTGTCCATGCAGGGCTTTATATGTATAAGTCAGTATCTTAAATTGGATTCTGTAATGTACAGGTATCCAGTGCAATTCCTTCAACACTGGTGTTATGTGATGGCGTCTCGGTGTTCTGGCGACTATACGAGCTGAAGTATTTTGGACTATCTGTAACTTATTCAGAGTTTTCTTTGGTAACCCAAAGAGTAAAGAGTTACAGTAATCTAACCTTGACGTGACCAATGAGTTGACAAGAGACTTAGTGGCATCACCATTTAGATATTTTCTGATACGTCCGATTTGGCGCAGCTGAGAATAACAGGATCTACAAACACTATTTACATGTGATTCCATGTTCATTTGTGAGTCAAAAAGGCACCAAGATTTCTCACAGACTTCGACGATTTTACGTCAGAACTACCGACTTTAATAGATATATTTTCAATTTGGTTCGAATGTTTCTTCGGTGCAAATACTATAAGTTCTGTTTTATCTGCATAAAGCTTGAGCATGTTATGGTTCATCCATTCTGTGATTTCGGTCAAACATATTTCAACACGTCGTATAGCTTCATCTCTTGAGACATTGTCATAAGGTTTGAACGAGAGGTAAAGCTGCGAATCATCTGCGTAGAAATGATATTCTAGGTCATGCTTTCTGCAGATCATACCTACTGGCTTTGTATACATGACATAATTCTTAGGACCAAGGACGGAACCCTGTGGAACACTGTATTTCATTAGCACTGGGTTTGATAAGACTCCGTTAATAAACACAGATTGATGTCTGTCCGTTAAGTATGACTTCATCCAGGCAAGTGGCTTACCGGAGATATGAAAGTCATGTTCTAAACGACGAAGAAGAATGTCATGGTCTATTGTATCAAACGCTGCCGATAGATCGAGCAGTACGAGAATAGTAATGTTGCCCATATCTAACGATTGCAATATATCATTTTGAACTTTAAATAGAGCTGTTTCAGTTGAGTGAAATTTTCTATAAGCGGACTGGTGAAGTTCGTGTAATTTATTTTCGGACAAGTGTTGTTCTATTTGAACGTCTACTACCTTTTCAAGCACTTTTGAGATGAAAGGTAAATTTGAAACAGGTCGATAGTTCTTCAGTTCATTTTTGTCAAGACCGGGTTTCTTTAACAATGGTTTAACATGTGAACTTTTAAAGAGTCTGGGTACATATGTTGATTCTAATGACGAATTGGCTAGCTTTGTAATAATCTCAACCAGATCATCAATGTACAATTTAAGAAGCCATGTAGGGATTGGATCTAACTCACAGCTTTTGGTTGGAGATTGAACTATGATGCGTTAAAAGCCGCAGACATTTTTTGGCATCATAACTCAGATCATGCGATTTAATTCAGAAAATCGAACAGGGTCGTGTTTTTGTTTACTTGATCGGTCAGTATTTGTGCGTGCCGAAATAAATAAAAGTAAAAAAATGGCTTTTGTATTTCAATAGTGCAGAAATTGCTTTCTTTCATATAAAATTATACCTTAATCCTATGACAACACACACAGAGTCCATTTGCTTGGAAATCTAAATATTTGTTGATGCAAGAGATTCTCAGCATACACATCCGTTTGTGAAGTTGTGGGGCACAAAACCCTGGTCGTATTGACTAGAATCAGAGACGTAATTACAAATTTTTCTGGGAATGCACCCATTGGAAAGAACTTAAAAATAAGCGTGCCCTTATATTCCCTCAACAGCCAGACTCAACAACAGGTATTGTTTCCTTGATCATATCAGTTATTCTTGGATAACTATTTACGTCGAATAACTATTGTGGTATATTTCATTCGTCAATTGATGCGAAATATATCGTGCATCTTCGGCGTCATCAGTGGCATCGGTAATTGACAAGGACATCCAGATCTTTAAAATCCGGATACCCTTGTCGACTTGCATTGTAATGGGACACGCTGAAGATGGAAAAATTACACAAAGTGTTTGGTATCTAATAATTGGTGGAATACCTCAATCATCTGCCAGATTTGACAACGCTTTTAGGGAGACCTCTTTTTTTGAAAGGGTTGGAGTATGATAAAAATCTAGAATCGCAGAGCAGTTTTGTTTCATGATCTCTAAAATCTTTAATATGGACTCTCCCGAGTATTCTCCCGAGATAATGCTGTGCACCATGCAACTTAGCCTGGATTCTAGTCTAACAATGTCTTGCTGTTCCTCTATTCCTGTTCACAGGTGCCGCAATTTTACATATATCGATGTCTTTGAATCATATCCATCGCATTGTATATTACCGACGACTAGACCCAGGCTACACACAAAGTTCTACCTGTACATAGACTACATCAGGCCCCGATTTCTCGGAAAAACTTTAGTACGTTGTCATGCTCAAATCTGAGCACCGTGCTCAAATCACACGAAATCCACGAGAAATTAATCGAATACCCTTCAACGTTGGAGAGTATTCTTTTGAAGTTGAGCATGTTCTCATGAGTATGTACTTAAGTTTTTTGGGGGGAAACCAGGGTCTGGTCTGTTTTAATGTGTACATTGACTAGTCTGTGCCCATGTTAAGCGAATCAAGTTTAGTTGAAGAACCATTTTCGTCACACTACGAGAACGGGTGTTCCAGTAAAACCGTTCCTACTTTCTCGTTTTTATGATACCGTATCACGTTTAGACATATTCAAACAATGCTATCAATAGCTTTCACAGAATAAAACACGTCAAAGTGTATGCACTGTAACCTACAGTATATACCATGATTCTGCCATTGCGTGTTAAGGAGGGGGGTCAAAACGTTTAGAGCCTCGCATAGACAGAACCAGATATTTGTATTAAAACTTTTTTTTTTGTTTTTTCCACTTAGACTTCTTCGAACTCCATACTATACTATCGTTGAACCTGTAACTTATACCGTTGATACTGCAGCTTGTACCGTTGATACTGCAGCTGGTACCGTTGATACTGCAGCTTGTATCGGTGGGACTGCAGCTTTTACCGTTGATACTGCAGCTTGTACCGTTGATACTGCACCTTATATCGTTGATACTGCAGCTTGTACCGTTGATACTGCAGTTGTACCGTTGAAACTGCAGCTTGTATCGTAGGGAATGCAGCTTGTATCGTTGGGACTGCAGCTTGTACTGTTGATACAACAGCTTGTACCGTTGATACTGCAGTTTGTACCGTTGATACTGCAGTTTGTATCGTTGGGACTGCAGCTTGTACCATTGATACTGCAGCTTGTACCGTTAATTATGCAGTTTGTACCGTTGATACTGCAGTTTTTACCCTTGATACTGTAGCTTTTACCGTTGAAACTGCAGCTTGTACCGTTGATACTGCAGCTTGTACCGTTGATACTGCAGATTGTACCGTTGGGAATGCAGCTTGTATCGTTGATACTGCAGCTTGTATCGTTGAACCTGTAACTTATACCGTTGATACTGCAGCTTGTACCGTTGATACTGCAGCTGGTACCGTTGATACTGCAGCTTGTATCGGTGGGACTGCAGCTTTTACCGTTGATACTGCAGCTTGTACCGTTGATACTGCAGTTGTACCGTTGAAACTGCAGCTCGTTCCGTTGGGACTGCAGCTTGTATCGTTGATACTGCAGCTTGTACCGTTGATACTGCAGCTTGTACCGTTAATACTGCGGCTTGTACCGTTGATACGGCAGCTTGTATCGTTGATACTACACCTTGTATCGTTGATACTGCAGCTTGTATCATTGGTATTGCAGCTTGTACCGTTGTTACTGAAGCTTGTATCGTTGATACTGGAGATTGTACCGTTGATACTGCAGCTTGTATCGTTGATACAGCAGCTTTTATCGTTGATACTGCAGCTTGTACCGTTGATACTGCAGCTTGAATCGTTGATACTGCAGCTTGTACCGTTGATACTGCAGCTTTTATCGTTGATACTGCAGCTTGTATCGCTGATACTGCAGCTTGTACCGTTGAACCTACAGCTTGTACCGTTGATACTGCAGCTTGTATCGTTGATACTGCAGCTTGTATCGTTGATACTGCAGCTTGTACCGTTGATACTGCAGCTTGTACCGTTGATGCTGCAGTTTGGGATTGCCCAAAACATTTCAAGTAATGTAATGAATAAACATTAACGATCTAGAACAATTCGTTTATAGCATAAAAATAATATAAAACACTAGTTCGGAAATGGTTGACATGGTTACACGAAGAACACATAGGCCTATCTACACGTTTAGACTTACTACGCCTCGCCACCTATAAATTCTGATGGGTTACTGTACACTAATAGGCCTCGGATTGGAAAGACTGGGGGCATAACTTCAATTAATTAGTCACAGAAAATCTTATTCAATAAATAAAAAAGGTGATTGGCATGGTAAATTGTTACGTTCACGTTTGTAGGAACAATAAGATTTTCTGTGACTAATTAATTAATTAACAGACTAGCATGTACATATCTAAGTATATACATGTATTGATACCTTCATGGGCACTTAAGACCTTCGTATATACCATAATCGTATACCAGAACTGCAATCAGACTGATGATTGTGATATTATTTTTCTCCATAGAATGGAATGATCCGTTCCTAATTACATTTTATATACATGTTTGAATGTTCTCGTAAGGCCACCCAAATCACGTAAACACCCAAATTGCAATAATGGAATTTAACGTTTGGTTTATAGAATGAAACTACACCATTTATTAATGAACGAAACATGTTGAAACATAAATACCTATAGCTCAAAGTTCATAACTCTAGTCTTGTATACAAACTGCAGTATCAACGGTACAAGCTGCAGTATCAACGATACAAGCTGCAGTATAAACGGTACAAGCTACAATCCCAACGATACAAGCTTCAGTATCAACGATACAAGCTGCAATATCAACGGTACAAACTGTAGTATCAACGACACAAGCGGTAGTTTCAACGAAACAAGCTGCAGTATCAACGTTAAAAGCTGCAGTATCAACGAAACAAGCTCAATATCAACGATACAAGCTGCAGTTTCATCGATACAGGCTGCAGTATCAACGATACAAGCTGCAGTATCAACGATACAACCTGCAATATCAACGATACAAGCTGCAGTATCAACGATACAAGCTGCAGTCCCAACGGTACAAGCTGCAAAATCAACGATACAAGCTGCAGTATCAACGGTAAAAGCTGCAGTATTAACGGTACAAGCTGCAGTATCAACTGTTCAAGCTGCAGTATCAACGGTACAAGCTGCAGATTAACAGTACAAGCTGCTGTATCAACGGTACAAGCTGCAGTATCAACGATACAAGCTGTAGTTTCAACGATACAAGCTGCAGTATCAACGATACAAGCTGCAGTATCAACGATAAAAGCTGCAGTCCCAAAGGTACAAGCTGCAGTATCAACGATACAAGCTGCAGTATCAACGGTACAAGCTGCAGTATTAACAATACAAGCTGCAGTATCAATGATAAAAGCTGCAGTCCCAACGGTACAAGCTGCAGTATCAACGATACAATCTGCAGTATGAACGATTCAAGCTGCAGTATCAACGATACAATCTGCAGTATCAACGGTACAAGCTGCAATATCAACGGTACAAACTGCAGTATCAACGATACAAGCTGCAGTTTCAACGATACAAGCTGCAGTATCAACGGTAAGAGCTGCAGTATCAACGATACAAGCGGCAATATCAACGATACAAACTACAGTTTCATCGATACAGGCTGCAGTATCAACAATACAAGCTGCAGTATCAACGATACAAGCTGCAGTATCAACGATACAAGCTGCAGTTTCATCGATACAGGCTGCAGTATCAACGATAATAGCTGCAGTTTCAACGATACAAGCTGCAGTATCAACGACACAAGCTGCAGTATCAACGATACAAGCTGCAGTGCCAACGGTACAAGCTGCAGTCACAAAGATAAAAGCTGCAGTATCAACGATACAAGCTGCAGTATCACTGGTACAAGCTGCAGTATCAACGGTACAAGCTGCAGTATCAACGGTAAAAACTGAAGTATCAACAGTACAAGCTGCAGTATCAACGATACAAGCTGCAGTATCAACGCTACAAGCTGCAGTATCAACGGTCCAAGCTGCAGTATCAACAGTACAAGCTTCTGTATCAACGATACAAGCTACAGTATAAATGGTACAAGCTGCAGTATCAACGGTACAAGCTGCAGTATCAACGGTACAAGCTGCAGAATCAACGGTACAAAATTCAGAATCAACGATACAAGCTGCAGTATAAACGATACAAGCTGTAGAATCAACGATACAGGCTGCAGTATCAACGGTACAAAATGCAGTCCAACGATACATACTGCAGTATCAACGGTAAAAGCTGCAGTATCAACAATACAAGCTGTAGTATTAACGATACAAGCTGCAGTATCAAGGATACAAGCTGCAGTATCAACGGTACAAACTGCAGTCTAACGGTTCAAGCTGCTGTATCAACGGTACAAGCTGCAGTTTCAACGATACAAGCTGCAGTATCTACAGTACAAGTTGCAGTCCAAACGATACAAGCTGCAGTATCAACGATAAAAGCTGCAGTATCAACGGTACAAGCTGCAGTATCAACGGTAAAAGCTGCAGTATCAACGATACAAGCTCTAGTATAAACGGTACAAGCTGCAGTCCCAACGATACAAGCTTCAGTATCAACGATACAAGCTGTAATATCAACGGTACAAACTAAGGAATCAACGATTTAAGCGGCAGTTTCAACGATACAAGCTGCAGTATCAACGGTGAAAGCTGCAGTATCAACGAGACAAGCTGCAATATCAACGATACAAGCTGCAGTTTCATCGATACAGGCTGCAGTATCAACGATACAAGCTGCAGTATCAACGATACAAGCTGCAGTATCAACGATACAAGCTGCAGTATCAACGATACAAGCTGCAGTATCAACGATACAAGCTGCAGTCCCAACGGTACAAGCTGCAGTATCAACGACACAAGCTGCAGTATCAACGGTACAAGCTGCAGTATTAACGGTACAAGCTGCAGTATCAACGGTTCAAGCTGCAGTATCAACGATACAAGCTGTAGTTTCAACGATACAAGCTGCAGTATCAACGATACAAGCTGCAGTATCAACGGTACATGCTGCAGTATTAACAATACAAGCTGCAGTATCAATGATACAAGCTGCAGTCCCAACGGTACAAGCTGTAGTATCAACGATACAATCTGAAGTATGAAAGAATCAAGCTGCAGTATCAACGATACAATCTGCAGTATCAACGGTACAAGCTGCAATATCAACGGTACAAACTGCAGTCCCAACCGTACAAGCTGCAGTTTCAACGATACAAGATGCAGTATCAACGGTAAAAGCTGCAGTATCAACGATACAAGCTGCAATTTCAACGATACAAACTGCAGTTTCATCGATACAGGCTGCAGTATCAACAATACAAGCTGCAGTATCAACGATACAAGCTGCAGTATCAACGATACAAGCTGCAGTTTCATCGATACAGGCTGCAGTGTCAACGATACAAGCTGCAGTATCAACGATACAAGCTGCAGTATCAACGATACAACCTGCAGTATCAACGATACAAGCTGCAGTCCCAACGGTACAATCTGCAGTCACAACGATAAAAGCTGCAGTATCAACGATACAAGCTGCAGTATCAACGATACAAGCTGCAGTATCAACGGTACAAGCTGCAGTATCAACAGTACAAGCTGCAGTATCAACGATACAAGCTGCAGTATCAACGATACAAGCTGCAGTATCAACGGTACAAGCTGCAGTATCAACAGTACAAGCTTCTGTATCAACGATACAAGCTGCAGTATAAACGGTACAAGCTGCAGTATCAACGGTACAAAATTCAGAATCAACGATTCAAGCTGCAGTATCAACGATACAATCTGCAGTATCAACGGTACAAGCTGCAATATCAACGGTACAAACTGCAGTATCAACGACACAAGCTGCAGTTTCAACGATACAAGCTGCAGTATCAACGGTAAAAGCTGCAGTATCAACGATACAAGCTGCAGTATCAAGGATACAAGATGCAGTATCAACGATACAAGCTGCAGTCCCAACGGTACAATCTGCAGTCACAACGGTAAAAGCTGCAGTATCAACGATACAAGCTGCAGTATCAAGGATACAAGATGCAGTATCAACGGTACAAACTGCAGTCCAACGGTTCAAGCTGCTGTATCAACGGTACAAGCTGCAGTTTCAACGATACAAGCTGCAGTATCAAGGATACAAGATGCAGTATCAACGGTACAAACTGCAGTCCAACGGTTCAAGTTGCTGTATCAACGATACAAGCTGCAGTATCAACGGTACAAGCTGCAGTCCAAACGATACAAGTTGCAGTATCAACGATAAAAGCTGCAGTTTAAACGGTACAAGCTGCAGTATCAACGGTACAAGCTGCAGTATCAACGATACAAGCTGCAGTATAAACGGTACAAGCTGCAGTCCCAACGATACAAGCTTCAGTATCAACAATACAAGCTGCAATAGCAACGGTACAAACTGTAGAATCAACGATACAAGCGGCAGTTTCAACGATACAAGCTGCAGTATCAACGGTAAAAGCTGCAGTATCAACGAAACACGCTGCAATATCAACGATACAAGCTGCAGTTTCATCGATACAGGCTGCAGTATCAACGATAAAAGCTGCAGTATCAACGATACAAGCTGCAGTATCAACGATACAAGCTGCAGTATCAACGATACAAGCTGCAGTATCATCGATACAAGCTGCAGTCCCAACGGTACAAGCTGCAATATCAACGACACAAGCTGCAGTATCAACGGTACAAGCTGCAGTATAAACGGTACAAGCTGGTGCAGTATCAACGGTACAAGCTGCAGTATTAACGGTAAAAATTGCAGTATCAACAATACAAGCTGCAGTATCAACGATACAAGCTGCAATATCAACGGTACAAACTGCAGTATCAACGATACAAGCTGCAGTTCTAACCATACAACCTGCAGTATCAACGGTAAAAGCTGCAGTATCAACGATACAAGCTGTAATATTAACGATACAAGCTGCAATTTCATCGATACAGGCTGCAGTTTCAACGATACAAGCTGCAGTATCAACGATACAAGCTGCAGTATCAACGGTACAAGCTGCCGTATCAACGATACAAGCTGCAGTATCAACGAAACAAGCTGCAGTATCAACGGTACAAGCTGCAGTATCAACGGTGCAAGCTGCAGTATAAACAGTACAATCTGCAGTATGAACGATTCAAGCTGCAGTATCAATGATACAAGCTGCAGAATCAACGATATAAGCTGCAGTATCAACGGTACAAGCTGCAGTATCAACGATAAAAACTAAAGTATCAACAGTACAAGCTGCAGTATCAACGATACAAGCTGCAGTATCAACGATACAAGCTGCAGCTCCAACCTTACAAGCTGCAGTATCAACGATACACGCTGCAGTGTCAACGGTACAAGCTGCAGTATCAATGGTACAAGCTGCAGTATCAACGATACAAGCTGCAGTATCAATGATACAAGATGCAGTATCAACGATACAAGCTGCAGTATCAACGATAAAAGCTGCAGTTCCAACCTTACAAGCTGCAGTATCAACGATTTAAGCTGCAGTATCAATGGTACAAGCTGCAGTATCAAAGATACAAGCTGCAGTATCAACGGTACAAGCTGCAGTATCAACGATAAAAGCTGCAGTATCAACGATACAAGCTGCAGTATCAACGGTACAAACTGCAGTCAGATGGTACAATCTGCAGTATCAACGATACAAGCTGCAGTATCAACGATACAAGCTGCAGTTTCAATGATACAAGCTGCAGTATCAACGGTACAAGCTGCAGTATCGACGGTACAAGCTGCAGTATCAACAATACAATCTGCAGTTTCAACGATAAAAGCTGCAGTATCAACGGTAAAAGCTGCAGTATCAACGATACAAGCTGCAATATCAACGATAAAAGCTGCAGTTTCATCGATACAGGCTGCAGTATCAACGATACAAGCTGCAGTATCAACGATACAAGCTGCAGTATCAACGATACAAGCTGCAGTCCCAACGGTACAAGCTGCAGTATCAACGACACAAGCTGATTTATATTAAATAATGATAATTAGAGCATTTACATTTTACCGAATGGCTAGTTTAATTTCAGCCAATTTGTGAAAAAATGATTTTGCTTAAAGTTTTCATCCTTAATTGTTTTTTGTTGTTTTCTTTTTTTTTCAAAAGAGGCCTGATGATAATCTGAACATAAAGGTGTTTATTTCAGCCAATCTATGAAATAGTAGTTTTGCTTTAATTCGACGCTTTAAATGAATCTTATCAAAATAATGATAGTTTGAACATGAAAGTTACACAGAATTACTGTTGTTGTTGTTGCTTTTTCAGCCAATCTGAGAAATGAGTATTTCTTTATTTTGCATTAACTTTCAAATAAAATTGACCTTTTTAGATAAAAAGAAAGAAAAAATTAACATGAAGCTGTTACACAGAACGACTGATTAACTGTCAACTAATCTGTGTAATAATGATTTTGCTTCAAATTTATCTCATTTTCTTTTAAAAGATATATCATATTTTGATGTTAATATTTCAAGTGAAAACAAATAATTAAATATTAAATTGTCATTAGAGTAGAAATATACATGTAGTAGTAAAGCACAATATTCATTAAACGTAAAAATGATAAAAATTGCAAAAGTACTGTAGTTTCACTAGTCTTGAAATAACGTTCAATCCAATTTTATTCACATTTCCCTATTTCAGCCATTTCATGAAATGGCTAGAGCAATATTTCAGCCATTTCACGAAATGGCTGAAAATTTTAGCCATTTCATGAAATGGCTGAGTGAATCAGTCATTTCATGAATTGGCTAAAAATTTCAGCCATTTCATGAAATGGCTGATTTCACAGATTGGCTGTAACATATATATTATTATTAAATACCAAACTTATATAGCGCTTTTATCATACTGGCGTACGTTCAAAAGCGCTTTACAAACTAAATATATATATATATATCGCTGGTGGGGAGTCAAAACCTCGTAACTACAGCTTGAATAAGCTGGAGTTACGAGGTTTTGACTCCCCACCGACGATATATATATATATATATATATATATATATATATATATATATATATATATATATATATATATATATATATATATATATATATATATATATATATATATATATATATATATATATATATATATATATATATATATATATATATATATATATATATATATATATATATATATATATATATATATATATATATATATATATATATATATATATATATATATATATATATATATATATATATATATATATATATATATATATATATATCTAACAGGCGTATTGTGGGTCATTTCGTCAAAATCTGACTCACGTTGTGGGTACTCTTGGTGGTTTGTGGGTCATCAATATTTTGACCCATAAAACGCCGGCAATCTGGAATCTGAATTTTATTGCAAATAGTATGATTCGAATTTTTATGGAAAAAAAATTTTTCGTGACCCATAATTATATATAAAATATTGACCCACAAAGTGCGATCTATTTTTAGAACACGCTCATAGCACAGCCTGTGCGAGTAATATTCGTATTTTTTAGACTGCCCACAATGTTATTTATAGATCTACCCAATGACCCGGAATACGGGTTGTTGTTGACGCAATGCATTGTTGGAAACAAAATGGCGGCTCTCTCTCGGGTAAGCAAAAATATCAAATTTATTATGATTTTGTAATTCAGGTCTTTCTAGTTTACGCCCACGCATCGAAAGATTGTTTTACTCATGTCTGTCTCTCTGTCGGTCCGTCCGTTTGTCTGTTCGAAAACTTAACATTTTGCATTTTCTCAGAAAATAGCCATTTCGGTTTGGGGGCATTCATGTTTCACAAACTCATCTTGTTGTCATAATAATATAATTTATGGATGTTGCTCTCGCTCAGCAGATGTAGTCCATTATTGGTCCACACTGGTAGCTCTTTTCTGTCTGTCCATAAGGCTGACAGTCAATTCCACACGCTTAGTGTCTGGGGCCATATTTTCTACAAAGGGGGGGGGGGATGTCAAATTCATTATGACTTCACAAAAGGAAAAAAGATGTGCACATGGGGCACACTCTAGCATCCTCTTTTTATACTCCCGATCGGGGGTATATTGTTTTACTCATGTCCGTCTGTCCTTCCGTCTGTCAGAAAACTTAACGTGAAAACTTAATTAACATTGGCCTTTTCTCCAAAAGTATTGGACATACAAAGCTCAAATTTAGTATGCAACAAGGGCGGATCCAGAATTTTTTTCCAGGGGGGGGGGGTCAAAGCCCAAATGATGGCTTTTATGAAGAAGTTATATAGTCAAAATTCAATTTTCAGCCAATTCCAGGGGGGGTCATGACCCCCTGACCCCCCCTCTGGATCCGCGCATGTGCAAACTTCTTTCAATAATGTCTATCTGTTCCATGCAAAATGACCTTCCTCAAGGTCATCCATTTACCCTTATCAACCCTTTTCACGAAAACTTAATATTTTAGAAAAATGGCCATTTTGGGGGCATTTGTGTTTCACAAACACATCTAGTTCATATTTTCTTGTCCTGACATTAAATTTTTACCTACTGGTTCAATTTTTTTAAACTACATGAATAAAGCATTATGAGATGAATTGTCCTGCACAAAGGTCAGAACTATAACATCAATTTTTATGCCCCCCGCATCGAAAGATCGGGGGCACAGGGATTTTGTTACCTGCGAGTCCCGAGTCCCTGACTCACATTTTTTTCTCAGGACTCATTGATAAATATTTAGTGAGTCCCAGGATGCAAACCTTTTCAATGTTTAATCGACATTGTCTTACAAAGACTTCTATCTTTCAATATTGGACTCATAATTTTGAGAACCGATGGGTCGCAGGACTCTTCCGCATAAATTTGTAACAAAATCACTGGGGGCATATTGTTTTACTCATGTCTGTCTGTCTGTCTGTCTGTCTGTCAGTCCGTCTGTCTGTCCGAAAACTTAACATTGTTATTCTCTCCAAAAGTATTTGACATAAAAAGCTCAAATTTGGTATGCACGCTTCTTTCAATACCGGTAATATCTCTCTGTTCCCTGCAAAATGACCTTCCTCATGGTCATCCATTTATCCGTAGCGCATCAGACTCTCGGTCTCATTCGTGAGGTCCCGGGTTCAATACCCGGCCGTGGCAAATATCCTTACAGGCTTTTGTCTCCCACCAAAGTTTGATCCTTCAAAAAATGTGGCTCTGGTGAAGGGGGGCTACTTGCTCTATAGGTAAATGAGGAAATTCTTAACAAAAAAAAAATTCGCTTTAAAACCGTTTGTCAGATTTTGAAATAATTTCTCAGGGATTTTCCTTGGGTGACTTTAATTAGATTGGTCAAGAAACATGGTTCTGGTGAAGGGGGCTATATAGAAATGAAGAAATTCTTGAAAATTCTTCTTCTCTGAAACCCCTAGTCAGATTTTGAAATAATTTGACAGAGGTATTCCTTGGGTGATCCTTGCTCTTGTGAATGCTTTCAAAAATTAAAGGGTTAACCCTGACATAGCTAGGCGATAGATCTAATAAAGTGTACGCAAAGCGAAGTCATGTTATCAACAGAGGCTGGAAGCGCTAATGGGGTCCATGGGCGGATCTAGAGGGGGTCGGGGGGTCCGTACCCCCCTAGCTGGCATTGGCCGAAAATTGAATTGTGACTATATAGATTTAGTGCAATGTTACATATTTACTACATTTAAGCCATAATTTGGGCTTGGACCCCCCCCCCTGGAAAAAATTTTGGGCCTGGACACCCCCCCTGGAAAAAATCCTGGATCCGCCCTTGGGGTCGGTATGGGATGTTGCCCAAAAGTATACTTCAGTGGTTTCAGTCTGACTGTTAGAAATTGAATGTTTTTTTTTTTTTTGTCAGCTCAACTTCAACATGTTTAGCCGTTCAATCAAAGTCAAACTCTTTGCAATATATATATCTCAAGGGCAGATCTAGAGGGGGTTGAGGGGTCCGGACCCCCTGGCATTCGCCGAAAGTTAAATTTTGACTATATAAAATTACTGTAAGTTGTAACGTTACTTAATTAACACATTTTAAGCCATCATTTTGGAATGGAACCCCCCCCCCCTGAAAAAAATCCTGGATCCTCCCTTGTCTCTCAAGTGACTACATTTGCACCTGACCATATATCATTTGAATGTGTCATTTTTATCGAGCCGGGACTTTATGTCTGGGGAGCTAATGTCACAGCCCTAATGTTGTGTTGTGTCATGGTCACATCTTCAAAACATTAAGCTGGTCTATATATCTCAGGCTCTATTAGAGATACAGCATTGATACTTCACACATGGATGCTTCCTGCCAAGACCTTACTTTTTGGACCATGACCTTTGACCTAGTGACCTTGACCTTGGAGTTTGACCTACTTTTATAAACTTTAACCTGGCCTATATATCATGCAATATAATTGATAGAGCCTTGATATTTATGCCCCCTTTCGAAGAAAATGAGGGTATATTGTTTTGCAAGTGTCGGTCGGTCGGTCGGTCGGTTGGTCCATAGACCAATCCTTGTCTATAACTCGAAAAGTATTAAAGTTACAATCATGAAACTTTACAGGTGGATAGATCTCATTATGGAGAGGTGCAGTGCACAAGAACTCTTACTCTGCTGATCAAATTCTTGCAGTTATTGCCCTTGTTGCTTTTCACACTTAATTCTTAACCTGGCCTATATCTCATGTCCTATTACACCTACAGCCTTGATATTTCACACATGGACACCTTCAACCAAGACTTTTCACATTTGACCATGACCTTAGACCTTGATCTTGTAGTTTGTCCCACTTTTGAAAAACTTTAAGCTGGCCGATATGTCAGATCCTTTTACACATACAGCCTTGATATTTCACACATGTACACCTCCTACCAAGACCTATCATATTTGACCATGACCTAGGACCTTGTGACCTTGACCTTGGACTTTGACTTACATCAAATGTAGGCCCTTGAGGGGGCATATATGTTTTACATCAAATCTAGGCCCTTGAGGGGGCATATATATATGTTTTACAAACATCTTTTGTTCAAACAGGATTGATACCTTCTGCCAAGACCTTTCGTTTGGGACCATGGCCTTTGACCTTGTGACCTTTACCTTGGAGTTCGGCCTACTTTACAAAAATTAAACTGTTTTTGTGACAAAATCTCATATAGGCGAGCTATGTTGTCGGACGACAACTCTTGTTTTGGAAAATATTTGCTTGTGAATAAATGAATTTGTATTACCAATTTTCATGCTCCTCAAAAACATTTTTTGGGGGCATGAATTAATTGTAGTCATGGCATTGATATGATATTTTTATTGGCTATTTACAGGTAGTCATAAGCAATTATTTTTGTTGACCTTAGTCCTAGGTCAATCCCCATTGAAGAAAGTTGCCCCCCCCCTTTCCCTCAAATAAATCATTGGATCTGCCCCTGCATTACAAAAGACAAATGTCGCATTTGAAAAAAACAGGGGGATTTCTTTTTACAAAGATATTGTTTGTTTGTTTATTTGTTTTTTAACCCTTTCCCAAACAAAACCTGGTTTTGACGTCCCTAATGGAATAGGCTTGGGAAAACATTGAGACAAACGAAAAAAATGCTGATAACCAGCATTTTCTCCTTTCCCCTAATATTTTCTGTGCTATATTGTACACAAATCCTATCCTCATTACTATCCGTTTTTTATCTACCTCCAAATTGAAACACCCTAAAACTTTGTCATTTGGGGAAAGGGTTAATGATAATTTTACTTTCTATTTTCTCCCTCAGGTTTATCCAAGCTATGTACCTGAAGCTTTTGATTGATGGTTGATCTCAATTTCATGAAGGCCAGAGAAGCTGTTGTCTTGTCTTAGCTGTTGATCAGCCCCATTATCAGTGAGTAAAACGTTTCTATTTTTAATTAGTCCATTTACTTAAACAGTGTTTTTAAGTAATCCTTTCCTAAATGGCCAAATTTAAGTCTGTTCCTAACTAAAGAGTGATTCAGACAGCAAAATTGATGTTGATGGTTTATGCACAATATACCATAGAAAATATTGATGCAAAAGGAGGGGAAATGCTGGTCAAAACATCTTATTCTTTTGCTTAAATGTTAAGGCAAAGGAAGTAAATGCTGATTACAGGTAAACCAGATAACAGAAATAAAAACTCTGTAAGGGAAAAGGAGAAAATACTAGTTTACAGAAATTTATTCTTTTTCACAAAGAGACTTTAAAATAACATCATTTAATAAATGTAGATTGTCAAAACATGGGATTGTTTCAAGAATTGTAAAGTGTAGTTTGATCTGGATCAATAGTAGTATCAAATACTGTAACGCTAAGGTTTCTTTGTTAGAATCTTCCATAGCATTTGTTTACATCACCCTCTGGCTTTGATCTATTCAGTTAATTCGAAAAAATTTCATTTTTTAGCGAGCCAGAACTCAATGTGAAGTGTGCTTAAGTCACGGCCCAAGTGTTGCCGTCTGGTTTGTTACAAAAAAATTAACACCTGGTATATTCCCGTCCTGTCCCCTCTCCCCTTCTTTCAACTTGGACCTGGTGATGGATTTAGTGCTTTTATGATCCTCTCCTGTCTCAATATTTTCCTTAAATGCTGTGTATTACACAATATTTTCTGTTCAACATCCATTTTGTCAACAGCTTTTAACCCTTTCCCAAATGACTAACTTTAGGGCAATCCACTTCAAAAACTGCCACAAATGACAAAATGGATTTTAAAGATAGGATTTGTGTAAAATATATCACAGAAAATATTGAGGCAAAAGGAGAAAATGCTGATTGTCAGCATTTTCTTCTTTTGTCTAAATGTTTTCCAAACGCCTATTGTATTAGGGACGTCAAAACCAGGCCTTGTTTGGGAAAGGGTTAAATTGGGAAAAGTGTGTAGTTTGGAAAAGAGCTAATTTGATGTTTTCTATCATTTTTCAGTGGACTGTAAGCAAGACAGGTATACGAGAAGTTCAATAACAGACACAAAGATCATCATCTGCATTGTTTTGAAGATGCCTGTTACTGTTAGATTTAAGAATGGAAAGGAACAGGACATGTCAATTGTTTTTGAAATATGGACTGAACACGTATTGCAGCTATCGGGAAATCAAAGAAAACAAAGGACGGGAAGAGGACAAGGACTTCAAGTGAAGAAAGTGCACTTTATGTTCCATAATTCCACAAATATCTACATCACAGCATAAACAGTTGTTACCTGAATGGATGAACTGGCTGGTGTTTTTTGTTTTTGTTTTTCCTGTCTTTTTAAAAAGAACAAACTGACCAATATTGAAAATAATCCATGACAGGATGTCTAGTTGGCCTTTAACCCTTTCCAAAACAAGACCTGGTTTGACATCTTTTATAGGAAAAGTTTGGGAAAACATTGAGGGAAAAGAAGAGCATGCTGATAAAAAGTATTTTCTCCTTTTGCCACAATACTTTCTGAGTCTTATTATTTACACACATTACCTTCATGAAGAAGATCCATTTTGTAGTATGCATCAGCTTTCAAACTTTAACCTATTTTGGCCGTTTTGGGAAAGGGTTAAATGTAAATAAATAAGTTCTAACATTCAGTGTCAGCTAATATCATTGCTAAGAGTGTAAAAACCTTTTCGAAACCAATACCTGGTTTTGATATGTGGTATTGAAATGACTTGGGAAAACATTTAGACAAAAGAAGAAAACCTTAATAACCAGCATTTCTCCTTTTATCTTAATATCTTCTTAGTTATCTTGTGTACAAATCCTTTATCAGCATCCACTTTGTGGTCTGCATTAGCTAATAAATTCAAACAGTGACAATTTTATCACTTTCCAAAATATCAATATTACACACTTGTTTAGATTTTACAGAAGGCATAAATGAATTAATTGGCATTTGAAAATTAACAGAAATTGTACAATACTGCATGCAAAACATTTAGCAAAAAGGAGAATTTTTTTATTCTATTTTTTACGACGTTTTCAGTAGCCCTATGTATAATCAATAATTTTATTGCTTTAGAAAGAGCTAAGAAGTGAATCAATGAAAAGATAATTTGAAGTATATAGGCGAAAGAAATTAAATGACCGGGTTTTTATATATATTTATTTGATATATAAGTAATTATCACTATTGGATAAAATTCCTTCTGCTGATTGCATGTTGTAAACCTGGATTTTTATATGGAGAAGGGTTGTTTACATTAGGGAAGAAACTGCTTTTAGGAAAGGATTAGACTGTTCCAAAATCAAAGGCTTGCTTGACACTTGTGTATCTGTCATCATTGCTTTCATAACATAATGTTACATAACAGTTGAAGAACTTGGCAGAACTGCCCTCTTTGACTGCCAATGTGAGCTGGTACAGTGAGGAAAATGTTACATAATCGCAGCTGTGCTCATGTTTGATCCCTGAGGATGACTAAATTCTACCCTGCAGGTGGCCTGAGTCAGTGGAAAATTACCAGACTCTTTAACCTTTACCTTGACCATAATCCCTTTCCTTGTTTATCTTGTTTTTTTCTTGTTTTAACTGTATTATTGTTGTCTTATTGCATTTGATAATTGTTTAGAGGCTAAATTCTGTAAAATCTGCTTATTTCAGTATTATGGTGTCCAATGTATGCTTGAAGCAATTTCGCATACTTTGAACCCCTGTTTATCCGAGATTTCACATTTCTCCTTTTCTTATGATAGTTTGCAATTTGGGGAGTTAGACTGAGCAGACTGTTCTGTCTAAAACTGACAATTTGCAGAATATCCTATTGGATTGCTGCTACAATTTTGCATCCATTTGTTAGTTACAAAGACCAGTCTGGCATATTTATCTTTGCCTGCATTATTTAAGATCAGTCTAAATCTATAGCCTTCTAATAAACATGTTTATGTCCATGTTCCATTTTGCTTGTATTGCATTATTTTGTATGGAATAAGTTGTTTCAAATGCATTGTACTAAGTCAGGCTGCACAGACATTTACAAGCAAATACTGTATGAATGATTTCCTACAGTGATTTGCAAGTTAATGTGTTTGCTACCTGGCAATTAATTAAAGCAACTGTTTATAGATTAGTAAGGTGTTATTATCACACTGTTGTTAACAGGTCCTTAATAGTCACTTAACCCTTACCCTAATTGTGATTGCTAATTGGTGATAAGAATAAAGTTTTGTCAACTAAATAATTACTGACACACTTATGGGAGACTTGTCTTTATAAGACATTTCAGATATTTTGATGATACTGGGGCGTGATTTTGCAGTTTGATAATTATGCACTTTGTGAGTGAAGATGGAACTTTGCCTACACTGTTTTACAAGGTTTTGTGAACATTGTGGGAAAAGAGGCATCTTGGGTAATCTTGATATAGTAATGCAAAAGCATAATTATTTGCAATCTTGTTCCTCTGGCTTATCTTTATTCTGGAATGTATTTGACTCTTTCACAGATTAAGTATATTGTCTCATAGAGTAAATGCACTCTGTGACCTCTCACTAAGTGACTATTTTATGTGACAAAATACAACTTTCTAAATACTTGGAGTAAAGTGACCATGTTTGGGCTCATTTTAATGTAAATGTTATGTACATTTCAAATATGTTATTATTTTGAAGATTGGATTTGTTCTTATGCCATTTTATTAATATTGTCAAATTTGGTCCATTTCTGCAAAAGTACAAGTTGGTGACAAAACCAGACAGGTAGGCGGGGCTTATCAGTCTAAAAGGCTGTCAATCATATGGAGTCTGGTCAATTTGACAAACTGACCAATCAGGGCATAGGGCCAGAATTTGCATGAAGTTGGATTTGGGCTTATCAGCCAATCAAACTTCATGAACCTTCTGGGGCCCAGATCAGGCCGTATAAAAAGTGGCGCAAGGCCCCGAAGCTTCACTCTGTACTCTGTAACTCTGTGATTTGGATACTTAGGAAGGAAATCTGTAGTAAGAAATTTAGCCAATTAATTAATTAATTAATTATTTTGTATTTATTTTTTAGACTTAGGAAATCTTTGGACTGAACCATTATTTTCTCTATTTTGGGCAACTTAGTTTTTGGCACTATTTTAGCATAAATCATTGTGATGTGTCTTGTTTAGACAAAATGTTGACATTGATCTTAATTGCCTGGATCATTAATGTTTTATTAAGCCTGGGCATATTTTGTATCAATTTAGTAGTTATTGCATTGGTTGTCTATTCCTATTACTTTTATGAACAGTGCCCAAGCATTACTTCCTGCAGAGTCATTTGCTCTTTGTAAATCTTAGGGATCTCAAATTATTTGACATTCAAAGAGCATCTTAGTTGAATTTATTTGATTAAGCATTTTGTTGTATTGCTGATGGTTGTCTGACTTGATATAAATGCTTTAACTTAGAACTTCCTAAGAACTATTACATTTGACGTTGACGTAATTTTATGGCTGTATTTTGATCTTGAAAAGACTCATAATTTCTGAGTCTAGATTACATTTATTTAGTTTTAGAGAATCTTTGTTTATTCTTTAACCCAATCTAAGGCTCCGGCTTGCCTACATAAATTTGCGCCTTGAAAAGTCGGTGGTGTCATCCTGACGTTGAATCTAAATCACTATTGCACTTGATCCCCCTATACGAACCGCGTAACCTTGATCTTTTGTGGAGTTCGGAAAAGGGGCAAAACCTTTTTCCGAATCTATGTCCATGGAGACCTAGGTTTACGACATGCAGAAGGCTTTATATTTTTGAAAAAAAAAAATAGGTATTACTTGTTTCTAGTAATCAGTTATTGAAATCATTTTTTTCTGGACAGCATAAAACAACCCAATTAGTGTTTCACATCAAAATTGAAAACTGATTTTTGCTTTGTAAAGTAAAATGTTTGAAAAAAAACAATATTAAAAGATAGCCCTCATTCATCTTGGTTCGTCAAAATTGTCTTACAGTTCGGCAAAATAACCCACGATAAAGAGAGAGAGAGAGAGAGTCCCCAAAAAGGAGAAAATATTGGTTAAGTCTGTCTCAATATTGATCGTTGAATAAGATCAAAATATTCTAACAATGACATCTTTTGGCGACACACAAGATAAATGCTTTAAAAACGTGGTGGAAAATGAAGAAATTACTTGTGACAAGCAAGTTCTTCATTTCCCCAATGTTTTCCTTGATCAAAAGAGCAACAACAACAGTAAAACAACAAAAAACATGAAATTTTATATACTTGAAATTGTCGTCTACAACATATTTGAATTCAGACATTCTAAGCCTTTGCTGTCTAGTAATGGGTTACGGTAGTCAACTCCTAATGAGATTCACGCGACGTCGGATTTTGTTCGAGTGACGTTAACAATCGTACCATTTTTCATCTATACGGAAACGTTATGAGTTAGAAAAAGTCGGCACTTCCCACCGCCGAATGTTAACGATGTCCTCTGATAAATTCCGAAATTACCTGAATCTTTTTAAGGGATTGGGTGGACAACTTTAAGGAAGAAAATGCCAGTAACAGGCGCATTTACACCCATGCGAAATACCAGGAGTCTGGTCTGTTCATGTTTGTCTATTCACCGACCTCCAAAGATAGCAAAATACATTGCCATTTGTTCATTGTTCTCAAATGCTATCTTGTTTTAGCTCCACTGGCTGTCATGCCAGCGGGTTATTTTCATGGCAGTGTGTCCGTCTGTCAGTAAACTTGTTCAAATCCTTTTCCATGCACGATCTGGTTTCGACCGTTTTAACGTCCAAAATGGAGAACATGTGGGAAATCGTCGAGATAGAAGAGGAAAATGTTGAGATTCCAACATTTTCTTTATTTACCTCGACAGTTTCTGAGCAAAACGTAACACTTATCCGGGCTTGAATTTCAACTAGCGTACTGGCAATTTGATAGTCAAAATAGAAAATTGCAAGTGATTATTTCCGCAACAAGACTTTTTCGCAAGTAAAGTAAATGAAGAGAAAATAGGGAACGATTTTATCCAGTAAACAGTGACGAAATTTCGGACAAACAAATAGTACCGGTATATCGTGGGTGTCGCTATAAAATCGCATAACTACAGCTTCGTTCTATCCGTAGTTACGACATTTTGTAACAACGCCGACGGTTTGTCAATACATATAACGATTAACCAAGTCTATATGTAGCACAAACTTCATGAATACTAGAGACAGGGTTATTTGCTAGTGAATTTATCTTTTTGCTATTGGTTCCAAAAGCTACTTGCAGAATATTGCAAGTCAAATTTATAGGGAACTTCTAGCCCTGTTTATCCTAGCTTTCTTTATTAACATCGAGTAAATATGTCATATGCATTAGCTTTCAAATTGGAAAAATCTTATGTTTTGCCTATTCGGAAAGGATCAACTGTACCATAAAATGTTTCATTGTCTAAGCCTTTCTTACAACCTGTCGTACGCCCTTATAAATCGTGCGTTTTAAAAATCTCCGAAGACGCACGATTTCTAAAGACGCACGACGGGTCGTAAGAGAGGCTTAAAACATGTACATTAAAAACAGGTTAAAAGTATGAATCTCTTTCGTGGAAAAAGCGCCTTCTTTGTGATTATTTTTGGAATTCTGTTTAATTTTCCATGCGTCACACGCACGTCTGTCGTAAGAGCTCAGTTCTTCTGTCTTGCGTGCTCCGGACTGTCGTTCTGATAGACGCAAAATGGTCGTAGCAAAGAATTCTACCATCAATTCTTTGATACGTGCAGTCTGCGTCGTAGTTGCGTCCTCCAAAATCGCACTTTGCACGTGCGTGCATCGCACGACAATACGTAAGTTTTAGACGCAGAATGGACGCGGGAGCACGTACGACCGGCTTCAGTATCTCTTACAACTGGTCGAACGTGCTCTTGCGTGCGGTCTGCGTCTAAAACGTAGGCATCGTTGTGCGATGCACGCACGTGCAACGTACGATTTTGGTGGACGCAACTACGGCGCAGACTGCACGCAGCAAAGAATTGACCGGACAATTCTTTGAACCTCTCTTACAACCCGTCATGCGTCCTTATAAATCGTACGTTTTAAAAATCTCCGAAGACATATGATTTATAAAGACGCACGACGGGTTGTAAGAGAGGCTAGATGAAGGTTGAACGCCCCGTTCAACGCTGGTGGTTTGCGCTAAGCCTTTCAAAAACAAGACCCGGGTTTGTCATCCTTAGTATAAAAGGCTTGGGGAAATAGCGAGACAAAAGGAGAAAATTTCCCAAGCAACATTTTCTCCTATTGTCTCAATATTGTCTGCTAGATTGCACACAAATCTTAAAATCTTCATCAACATCTTATTTGTCGTATGCAGCAAAAAGCTACGGATAGTGGATCTTGTACATTTGAATCCCTATCCAACCGGTCATCAATGCGACACATTGTTTCGTTGCGACTTGCTTTTGTACTCTCATTTTCAGCGACGTTTATTTTCGAGGATTGGAAAAAATATCTCGTACACTAAATTTGAATGCGATTAAACATTGTTTTAGTGACGATTAGACGACATGGCGCAACTTAAATACGACAGAAATGATTACTTTTAATAGTTTGGCAGACCCAAGATATTCCACAAACCCCGAGATCTATTCCAATGTTCTATCTATATCAAACAATTACGAGCAAATGTTTCATTAAATTTTGCATTATTTAAGATAATTGATATTATTTTTTTATGCTGCGAAAAACGAAAAAAAAAAAGATACAAAACATGCAAAAAAATGTATTGTGTACCTGGTTTAAACATATTTTATTGCCACCAAAATTGATACATACATGAGGAAATTTACAACGATGGAAATAAACATTTGGCAAATGGTATTCTGTACCTTAGATATATGTCATTATTAAACGGTTCTGATGGAAACTGCTCTTATTGCTAATGAAATTAACTTAAATGCGTTATAATTTACTTTAAAACTTCATTTACAACAGTTTTTTAAGTGCTATTAAGATAAACAAATATTTGTTATTTTCCTTGGTTACGCTCATAAATATTCATATTTTATCCCTCTCATATAGGGGGCTATAACTGCCGCGGATCCAGGATTTCCGTGAGGGGGGTTCGAATATACAGAGAAGGGGGTTCGTTTTTCTAGTATCACACAATTTTGACTGAATTTCTGCATGAAAATGAAAGATTCGGGTTGCAGAGGGGGGTTCGTTTGAACCCCCCGAACCCCCCTGGATCCGCCACTGTATAAGCAGGAGTAATTTATCACTCCTAATCCAATTTGCGCATGTTGAAATGTTTGTCCCAATTCAGTTTTGATCAGGAATTGACCAAACGCCGTCTGTCAATCAAAAACATCGATAAGCCAATGAACGATCAGGAAATTTGCACACAACCCCGTTGTTTGTCTTAACCCTCTACCCACCAAGACCTGGTTTTGACGACCCTATTAGAAATGGCTTGAGAACATTGAGACAAAAGAAGAAAATGCACCAGCTTTCGAATTGGACAACCCTGAAATTGTTTTGTTTGGGAAAGGGTTAATTTTTACGTGATATCGTATCGATCTATCAGCTGACAATCAAAACAATCGATAAGCCAATGAACGATCAGGAAAATGCACACGACCCTTTTGTTTGTATTAGATTTTGCATTGGGCGGAGCGATCTATCTTTTGGCGTTTGGTCAATTAGTGCCAAATTGAATCAGGATGAACTACGACTCTCCCAAAGCTAGCCGATTTCAAAATTTCTGAATAAATGGAGGTCAGTGGGATCGAGGACACTTGCACATATTGCCGATTCGTCCAAAATTCGCTGACAGGGACGAGGGCGGTCTCCCATGTCGTTTATACGTCTCACTAATTTTGAAACAGTCGAGTCTACAAAACATTGCTGACCAAGAGCCCCAAAACTCGGTTCCTTTGTACCGGGTATTTAGACAGCACTTCTCAAGAGCCAAGCTAGTATAGCTTCGTCGGTAACGTCAACCGGGGGCTGTGGGTTCGAAACCTGGCTCGGTCAATATCGATTAATATCCTTTCTGACATTTAACGTAGTCTGTCCCTAGCAAATGAATGTGAATCATATACCGTTAAGTGAGATAGCAGCTGGAGGCTCGGATTGTAGTAATGCTGCTGGGAGAAATGTCGGTTAGGTGCTACAGTCGCCGCAATATGACAGTAGCAGTTGTGAAAGAGCCGTTAAATCCCATTCATTCAAGCTAAATGTAAAGACTGATCTAGATCCGTGATCGAGTTGACGCATTCCCACATAATGACGCCCACCAAGATAAAGGTTGACGTTGTGGAAAGCATCATGAAAAATGAAGAGATTGTTTGTGACAAACATTTCCCACAATGGTCTACGCAGAAGAATAAAAAAACGTCCATTCACTTGAAATTGTCGTCCGCAACATATTTTAAAATTCTTAGTAATGGGTTAAGTCATTTTTACCAACCCATCCAGTTCAACCTGACACATACTGTTCCCTTATGATGACGACGAATCACGTGATAAAACAACAGCAACAACAACAACAATTAATAAATCTGTTAAAACTTGACCGATTTGAGAATGGGCTGAAGCAGAGAAGACAAAAAAATACGCAATGAATTTGCTGAATGTGGTGGGTCTTTTGACCCTTTCCCAAACAAGACACATCCATAATAGAAAAGACTTGGGAAAACATTGAGGCTAATGACGAAAATGCTGATTATCATTATTTTCTTCTTTTGTCTCAATATTTTCTCTGCTACATTCTGCATAATCCTATCTTTATCAACATCAGTTTTGTCATCTACAACAACCTTTGTTGTTTGGGAAAGGGTTTAACTACACCTCATAAAAAGTAATTGACGACCAAATAAAATTTTGTTTGTCAATAACTTTTTATCGTGTGTTATCAGATCAAACACATCCATTAACTCCATGAAGTTTTGCGTCTCCTCTGCTTCAAACCATTTTCGATCACGTATTAACCCATTACCAAACGGTGGCATTTTGGGGTTTTCCAAATTCAGAGATGTTGCAGATAATATATAATTTCATTTGTATGAAATTCAACATTGTTCGGTCTTTCATGGTAGAAAACATTGTGGGAAATGAAGAAATTGCTTGTCACGAGCAATTTCTTCATTTTCCACGATGTTTTCCAAAGCCATTATCCTGTGAGGAGTAAAAAAGAGTCATTGTGTGGTAATGGGTTAACCCATTCCTATACAGCCAATTTAGTAGTTTCATAGCCGCTGTACATATACATCAAAATACATGTTGACTTATCTCAAATATAGCACTGAAAATATTGAGGTAAAAGGAGAAAATGCTGATTATCGGCATTTTGTTCTTTTGTCTCGATGTTTTCCCAAGCCTATTCTAATGGGGACGTCAAAACCAGGTCTTGTTTGGGAAAGGGTTAACAGAATTTCTTCGTTTTTCGCAATGTTTTCCATGGCCTTTATATTTTTGTGGCGTCACAAAGCATGATTAATTCCTCATACAACAAAATGAAGAAAAAAAGAAGAAAAAATCAGTTATTTTTTAAAACATTTTACAATTCAAAACGGGAAAAATCCCAACAATATTGGAGTTTTCGTAAATTAAAAAACCAGTAGACCTATAGGTAGAAGTATGACTCTACATCCCATATCGACAAGGGTTTGTGTTCACTTTCATTTAAATAAAATGTAATAAGAAGGGTTTCCGTAGTGGAATTACTGGTCTTCAACTCATTGCAGGAGCCGAAAGCAATTAATGTTTTTTCAAGCTCTGTATAATGGTAAATATTTGTGAAATAAAATTTCGAATTTTCTTCTGTGGTCAAGTAATACATATACTTTGAACATCCCACATATTCTTTGGCCTACCCGATCTCTTACTGTGAAATAACATTCATCCCATGCAATGAATAGATAACTTCGAAGTATACTCCGTTTTCATGTAAGACACATTTTTGGACCGGTCCAATTTGAAAGTGACAAAATGGATGGTGATAGACAATATCTATGTACGATATAGTACAGAAAATAATTGAAGCAAAAGTAGAAATTGCTGGTTACTAGCAGTTTATTTCTTTTGTCTCAATGTTTTCTAACCTTTTGATGTTATTGAGGTCTTGTCTGGTAAATGATAAAATTCATCCACAGATCTGTATATCGAAATAGCTGCCTCCAGTTCATTCAGCACCAAAATCAAACCAATGAGATTGTTTTTGAAAGATACAACTTTCTCCATGAAATGACAAAATTTTAGACTGATCCAAATTGAAAGCAGTTACAGATGACAAAATGCAAGTATAAAACGCTAACTGACAATAGAAAGTCTGCAAGTCTTTAAGAACAGACAACCTATCAGGAGAAAATCGCTGCTTTTCAACAAAAACATCGTGGCTTCAGCTTAAAAGAAGCTGCAGTCACGAGGTTTTTGTTAAAGAGCGACGAAACGCTGCTCTGATCTAACATCCTAATAATAAGTTGTCAAACAGGACATGTTCGCACCGAGAGGTGCATATCGTCGTTGTAAATGCAAAACCTCGTATCTCGTTTTTGGAAAATTTTAAAGGGTAGAGAAAAAAGTGCAATAACTTTTCCCATACTGAAATGTTTTACTTGGAATTTTGACCTATTGTTCACAAATAATATGTCATTAATACTGATTAGTAAAACTATCTCAAAACCTGCGAGAATTGTCTAAACTGGGTACACAAGTTTGTACTTTGAAAATCGCAAGAATCGACATACGAGGTTTTGCATTTACACCGACGATATATACATTTGTGCCGAGTGGACGCTTCCATTTTTGTGTGTTGAATGTCCATATTATGATTTAACATTTTAGGGTACCTAACATATATGTATACTGGCATTCCTTTTTTTAGCAAACCGTGTAAACCCTGATGAGACGTCGCGTTTCTTCTGGGATTGCATTACTGCAACTAAGTCTATGGACTATGTTCAACAAATAGAACGCTTTGCATAAATAGTTACATGATATGGGTTGTGGGATATGACCCACATTCCCCAAATATATATTTTATATATTGTATATTCGCATTAGAACGGGTTGTGGGATATGACCCACAATACAAAAAAAATATTTTATATATTGTATATTCTCTTTAGAACGGGTTGTGGGATATGACCCACAATACAAAAATATAAATATTGTATATAGCATTGTGGGTCATTGACCCACAGTGTAATGTCCCACAATGATATCTATAACTTTTTTGTAAAAACAAAAATAAAGTAAAATGAAGTCGATAGATGCATTGTACATCTCGAAATACTTCCAAATATAGCACTTATTATCTCCCTGCCCCCCGGAAAAAAAGATCCCACAACCCATGATACAAAGACATGACCCACAAACCATGCTTTACATCTATATATATATATATATATATATATATATATATATATATATATATATATATATATATATATATATACTATATATATATAATATATATATATATAATATATTATATATATATATATATATATATATATATATATATAGTATATATATATATTATATATATATATATATATATATATATATATATTATATATATATATATATATATATATATATATATATATGATATATATATATATATATATATATATATATATATATATATATATATATATATATATATATATATATATAATATATATATATATATAATATATATATTATATATATATATATATATATATGTACTAAAAACAAACATGTACACATAAAATATATCACCAAAACATTATTAACCTTAAAAAACAAACCGAATTATTGATTAAAATAAGGAAAACTGTTCAATTTCCATAAATCTGTAAAAATAAATGAGTCTTTAAGGACTTCTTAAAAGATGAAATTGTGGAAATGGCTCTTATCTCAAATGGAAGAGAATTCCACAATACAGGAGCTGCACTCATGAAACTGCGATCTCCATATGTTTTAGTGCAACGTTTTGGTAATACAAGTGTTGTGCCATTTGATCCGGACCTAAGTTCACGGTTTGGTTTGTATATGTTTAAAAGAGATGTGATGTATTCTGGCGCTTGTCCATGCAGGGCTTTATATGTATAAGTCAGTATCTTAAATTGGATTCTGTAATGTACAGGTATCCAGTGCAATTCCTTCAACACTGGTGTTATGTGATGGCGTCTCGGTGTTCTGGCGACTATACGAGCTGAAGTATTTTGGACTATCTGTAACTTATTCAGAGTTTTCTTTGGTAACCCAAAGAGTAAAGAGTTACAGTAATCTAACCTTGACGTGACCAATGAGTTGACAAGAGACTTAGTGGCATCACCATTTAGATATTTTCTGATACGTCCGATTTGGCGCAGCTGAGAATAACAGGATCTACAAACACTATTTACATGTGATTCCATGTTCATTTGTGAGTCAAAAAGGCACCAAGATTTCTCACAGACTTCGACGATTTTACGTCAGAACTACCGACTTTAATAGATATATTTTCAATTTGGTTCGAATGTTTCTTCGGTGCAAATACTATAAGTTCTGTTTTATCTGCATAAAGCTTGAGCATGTTATGGTTCATCCATTCTGTGATTTCGGTCAAACATATTTCAACACGTCGTATAGCTTCATCTCTCGAGACATTGTCATAAGGTTTGAACGAGAGGTAAAGCTGCGAATCATCTGCGTAGAAATGATATTCTAGGTCATGCTTTCTGCAGATCATACCTACTGGCTTTGTATACATGACATAATTCTTAGGACCAAGGACGGAACCCTGTGGAACACTATATTTCATTAGCACTGGGTTTGATAAGACTCCGTTAATAAACACAGATTGATGTCTGTCCGTTAAGTATGACTTCATCCAGGCAAGTGGCTTACCGGAGATATGAAAGTCATGTTCTAAACGACGAAGAAGAATGTCATGGTCTATTGTATCAAACGCTGCCGATAGATCGAGCAGTACGAGAATAGTAATGTTGCCCATATCTAACGATTGCAATATATCATTTTGAACTTTAAATAGAGCTGTTTCAGTTGAGTGAAATTTTCTATAAGCGGACTGGTGAAGTTCGTGTAATTTATTTTCGGACAAGTGTTGTTCTATTTGAACGTCTACTACCTTTTCAAGCACTTTTGAGATGAAAGGTAAATTTGAAACAGGTCGATAGTTCTTCAGTTCATTTTTGTCAAGACCGGGTTTCTTTAACAATGGTTTAACATGTGAACTTTTAAAGAGTCTGGGTACATATGTTGATTCTAATGACGAATTGGCTAGCTTTGTAATAATCTCAACCAGATCATCAATGTACAATTTAAGAAGCCATGTAGGGATTGGATCTAACTCACAGCTTTTGGTTGGGAGATTGAACTATGATGCGTTAAAAGCCGCAGACATTTTTTGGCATCATAACTCAGATCATGCGATTTAATTCAGAAAATCGAACAGGGTCGTGTTTTTGTTTACTTGATCGGTCAGTATTTGTGCGTGCCGAAATAAATAAAAGTAAAAAAATGGCTTTTGTATTTCAATAGTGCAGAAATTGCTTTCTTTCATATAAAATTATACCTTAATCCTATGACAACACACACAGAGTCCATTTGCTTGGAAATCTAAATATTTGTTGATGCAAGAGATTCTCAGCATACACATCCGTTTGTGAAGTTGTGGGGCACAAAACCCTGGTCGTATTGACTAGAATCAGAGACGTAATTACAAATTTTTCTGGGAATGCACCCATTGGAAAGAACTTAAAAATAAGCGTGCCCTTATATTCCCTCAACAGCTAGACTCAACAACAGGTATTGTTTCCTTGATCATATCAGTTATTCTTGGATAACTATTTACGTCGAATAACTATTGTGGTATATTTCATTCGTCAATTGATGCGAAATATATCGTGCATCTTCGGCTTCATCAGTGGCATCGGTAATTGACAAGGACATCCAGATCTTTAAAATCCGGATACCCTTGTCGACTTGCATTGTAATGGGACACGCTGAAGATGGAGGAAAAATTACACAAAGTGTTTGGTATCTAATAATTGGTGGAATACCTCAATCATCTGCCAGATTTGACAACGCTTTTAGGGAGACCTCTTTTTTTGAAAGGGTTGGAGTATGATAAAAATCTAGAATCGCAGAGCAGTTTTGTTTCATGATCTCTAAAATCTTTAATATGGACTCTCCCGAGTATTCTCCCGAGATAATGCTGTGCACCATGCAACTTAGCCTGGATTCTAGTCTAACAATGTCTTGCTGTTCCTCTATTCCTGTTCACAGGTGCCGCAATTTTACATATATCGATGTCTTTGAATCATATCCATCGCATTGTATATTACCGACGACTAGACCCAGGCTACACACAAAGTTCTACCTGTACATAGACTACATCAGGCCCCGATTTCTCGGAAAAGCTTTAGTACGTTGTCATGCTCAAATCTGAGCACCGTGCTCAAATCACACGAAATCCACGAGAAATTAATCGAATACCCTTCAACGTTGGAGAGTATTCTTTTGAAGTTGAGCATGTTCTCATGAGTATGTACTTAAGTTTTTTTGGGGGAAACCAGGGCCTGGTCTGTTTTAATGTGTAAATTGACTAGTCTGTGCCCATGTTAAGCGAATCAAGTTTAGTTGAAGAACCATTTTCGTCACACTACGAGAACGGGTGTTCCAGTAAAACCGTTCCTACTTTCTCGTTTTTATGATACCGTATCACGTTTAGACATATTCAAACAATGCTATCAATAGCTTTCACAGAATAAAACACGTCAAAGTGTATGCACTGTAACCTACAGTATATACCATGATTCTGCCATTGCGTGTTAAGGAGGGGGGTCAAAACGTTTAGAGCCTCGCATAGACAGAACCAGATATTTGTATTAAAACTTGTTTTTGTTTTTTCCACTTAGACTTCTTCGAACTCCATACTATACTATCGTTGAACCTGTAACTTATACCGTTGATACTGCAGCTTGTACCGTTGATACTGCAGCTGGTACCGTTGATACTGCAGCTTGTATCGGTGGGACTGCAGCTTTTACCGTTGATACTGCAGCTTGTACCGTTGATACTGCACCTTATATCGTTGATACTGCAGCTTGTACCGTTGATACTGCAGTTGTACCGTTGAAACTGCAGCTTGTATCGTAGGGAATGCAGCTTGTATCGTTGGGACTGCAGCTTGTACTGTTGATACAACAGCTTGTACCGTTGATACTGCAGTTTGTACCGTTGATACTGCAGTTTGTATCGTTGGGACTGCAGCTTGTACCATTGATACTGCAGCTTGTACCGTTAATTATGCAGTTTGTACCGTTGATACTGCAGTTTTTACCCTTGATACTGTAGCTTTTACCGTTGAAACTGCAGCTTGTACCGTTGATACTGCAGCTTGTACCGTTGATACTGCAGATTGTACCGTTGGGAATGCAGCTTGTATCGTTGATACTGCAGCTTGTATCGTTGAACCTGTAACTTATACCGTTGATACTGCAGCTTGTACCGTTGATACTGCAGCTGGTACCGTTGATACTGCAGCTTGTATCGGTGGGACTGCAGCTTTTACCGTTGATACTGCAGCTTGTACCGTTGATACTGCAGTTGTACCGTTGAAACTGCAGCTCGTTCCGTTGGGACTGCAGCTTGTATCGTTGATACTGCAGCTTGTACCGTTGATACTGCAGCTTGTACCGTTGATACTGCGGCTTGTACCGTTGATACGGCAGCTTGTATCGTTGATACTACACCTTGTATCGTTGATACTGCAGCTTGTATCATTGGTATTGCAGCTTGTACCGTTGTTACTGAAGCTTGTATCGTTGATACTGGAGATTGTACCGTTGATACTGCAGCTTGTATCGTTGATACAGCAGCTTTTATCGTTGATACTGCAGCTTGTACCGTTGATACTGCAGCTTGAATCGTTGATACTGCAGCTTGTACCGTTGATACTGCAGCTTTTATCGTTGATACTGCAGCTTGTATCGCTGATACTGCAGCTTTTACCGTTGAACCTACAGCTTGTACCGTTGATACTGCAGCTTGTATCGTTGATACTGCAGCTTGTATCGTTGATACTGCAGCTTGTACCGTTGATACTGCAGCTTGTACCGTTGATGCTGCAGTTTGGGATTGCCCAAAACATTTCAAGTAATGTGATGAATAAACATTAACGATCTAGAACAATTCGTTTATAGTATAAAAATAATATAAAACACTAGTTCGGAAATGGTTGATATGGTTACACGAAGAACACATAGGCCTATCTACACGTTTAGACTTACTACGCCTCGCCACCTATAAATTCTGATGGGTTACTGTACACTAATAGGCCTCGGATTGGAAAGACTGGGGGCATAACTTCAATTAATTAGTCACAGAAAATCTTATTCAATAAATAAAAAAGGTGATTGGCATGGTAAATTGTTACGTTCACGTTTGTAGGAACAATAAGTTTTTCTGTGACTAATTAATTAATTAACAGACTAGCATGTACATATCTAAGTATATACATGTATTGATACCTTCATGGGCACTTAAGACCTTCGTATATACCATAATCGTATACCAGAACTGCAATCAGACTGATGATTGTGATATTATTTTTCTCCATAGAATGGAATGATCCGTTCCTAATTACATTTTATATACATGTTTGAATGTTCTCGTAAGGCCACCCAAATCACGTAAACACCCAAATTGCAATAATGGAATTTAACGTTCGGTTTATAGAATGAAACTACACCATTTATTAATGAACGAAACATGTTGAAACATAAATACCTATAGCTCAAAGTTCATAACTCTAGTCTTGTATACAAACTGCAGTATCAACGGTACAAGCTGCAGTATCAACGATACAAGCTGCAGTATAAACGGTACAAGCTACAGTCCCAACGATACAAGCTTCAGTATCAACGATACAAGCTGCAATATCAACGGTACAAACTGTAGTATCAACGACACAAGCGGTAGTTTCAACGAAACAAGCTGCAGTATCAACGTTAAAAGCTGCAGTATGAACGAAACAAGCTCAATATCAACGATACAAGCTGCAGTTTCATCGATACAGGCTGCAGTATCAACGATACAAGCTGCAGTATCAACGATACAAGCTGCAGTATCAACGATACAACCTGCAATATCAACGATACAAGCTGCAGTATCAACGATACAAGCTGCAGTCCCAACGGTACAAGCTGCAGTATCAACAATACAAGCTGCAGTATCAACGGTAAAAGCTGCAGTATTAACGGTACAAGCTGCAGTATCAACGGTTCAAGCTGCAGTATCAACGGTACAAGCTGCAGATTAACGGTACAAGCTGCTGTATCAACGGTACAAGCTGCAGTATCAACGATACATGCTGTAGTTTCAACGATACAAGCTGCAGTATCAACGATACAAGCTGCAGTATCAACGATACAAGCTGCAGTCCCAAAGGTACAAGCTGCAGTATCAACGATACAAGCTGCAGTATCAACGGTACAAGCTGCAGTATTAACAATACAAGCTGCAGTATCAATGATAAAAGCTGCAGTCCCAACGGTACAAGCTGCAGTATCAACGATACAATCTGCAGTATGAACGATTCAAGCTGCAGTATCAACGATACAATCTGCAGTATCAACGGTACAAGCTGCAATATCAACGGTACAAACTGCAGTATCAACGATACAAGCTGCAGTTTCAACGATACAAGCTGCAGTATCAACGGTAAGAGCTGCAGTATCAACGATACAAGCTGCAATATCAACGATACAAAGTGCAGTTTCATCGATACAGGCTGCAGTATCAACAATACAAGCTGCAGTATCAACGATACAAGCTGCAGTATCAACGATACAAGCTGCAGTTTCATCGATACAGGCTGCAGTATCAACGATAATAGCTGCAGTATCAACGATACAAGCTGCAGTATCAACGACACAAGCTGCAGTATCAACGATACAAGCTGCAGTGCCAACGGTACAAGCTGCAGTCACAAAGATAAAAGCTGCAGTATCAACGATACAAGCTGCAGTATCAACGATACAAGCTGCAGTATCACTGGTACAAGCTGCAGTATCAACGGTACAAGCTGCAGTATCAACGGTAAAAACTGAAGTATCAACAGTACAAGCTGCAGTATCAACGATACAAGCTGCAGTATCAACGCTACAAGCTGCAGTATCAACGGTCCAAGCTGCAGTATCAACAGTACAAGCTTCTGTATCAACGATACAAGCTGCAGTATAAATGGTACAAGCTGCAGTATCAACGGTACAAGCTGCAGTATCAACGGTACAAGCTGCAGAATCAACGGTACAAAATTCAGAATCAACGATACAAGCTGCAGTATAAACGATACAAGCTGTAGAATCAACGATACAGGCTGCAGTATCAACGGTACAAAATGCAGTCCAACGATACATACTGCAGTATCAACGGTAAAAGCTGCAGTATCAACAATACAAGCTGTAGTATCAACGATACAAGCTTCAGTATCAAGGATACAAGCTGCAGTATCAACGGTACAAACTGCAGTCCAACGGTTCAAGCTGCTGTATCAACGGTACAAGCTGCAGTTTCAACGATACAAGCTGCAGTATCTACAGTACAAGTTGCAGTGCAAACGATACAAGCTGCAGTATCAACGATAAAAGCTGCAGTATCAACGGTACAAGCTGCAGTATCAACGGTAAAAGCTGCAGTATCAACGATACAAGCTCTAGTATAAACGGTACAAGCTACAGTCCCAACGATACAAGCTTCAGTATCAACGATACAAGCTGTAATATCAACGGTACAAACTAAGGAATCAACGATACAAGCGGCAGTTTCAACGATACAAGCTGCAGTATCAACGGTGAAAGCTGCAGTATCAACGAGACAAGCTGCAATATCAACGATACAAGCTGCAGTTTCATCGATACAGGCTGCAGTATCAACGATACAAGCTGCAGTATCAACGATACAAGCTGCAGTATCAACGATACAAGCTGCAGTATCAACGATACAAGCTGCAGTATCAACGATACAAGCTGCAGTCCCAACGGTACAAGCTGCAGTATCAACGACACAAGCTGCAGTATCAACGGTACAAGCTGCAGTATTAACGGTACAAGCTGCAGTATCAACGATACAAGCTGCAGTATCAACGATACAAGCTGTAGTTTCAACGATACAAGCTGCAGTATCAACGATACAAGCTGCAGTATCAACGATACAAGCTGCAGTCCCAAAGGTACAAGCTGCAGTATCAACGATACAAGCTGCAGTATCAACGGTACATGCTGCAGTATTAACAATACAAGCTGCAGTATCAATGATACAAGCTGCAGTCCCAACGGTACAAGCTGTAGTATCAACGATACAATCTGAAGTATGAAAGAATCAAGCTGCAGTATCAACGATACAATCTGCAGTATCAACGGTACAAGCTGCAATATCAACGGTACAAACTGCAGTCCCAACCGTACAAGCTGCAGTTTCAACGATACAAGCTGCAGTATCAACGGTAAAAGCTGCAGTATCAACGATACAAGCTGCAATTTCAACGATACAAACTGCAGTTTCATCGATACAGGCTGCAGTATCAACAATACAAGCTGCAGTATCAACGATACAAGCTGCAGTATCAACGATACAAGCTGCAGTTTCATCGATACAGGCTGCAGTGTCAACGATACAAGCTGCAGTATCAACGATACAAGCTGCAGTATCAACGATACAACCTGCAGTATCAACGATACAAGCTGCTGTCCCAACGGTACAATCTGCAGTCACAACGATAAAAGCTGCAGTATCAACGATACAAGCTGCAGTATCAACGATACAAGCTGCAGTATCAACGGTACAAGCTGCAGTATCAACGGTTAAAACTGAAGTATCAACAGTACAAGCTGCAGTATCAACGATACAAGCTGCAGTATCAACGATACAAGCTGCAGTATCAACGGTACAAGCTGCAGTATCAACAGTACAAGCTTCTGTATCAACGATACAAGCTGCAGTATAAACGGTACAAGCTGCAGTATCAACGGTACAAAATTCAGAATCAACGATTCAAGCTGCAGTATCAACGATACAACTTGCAGTATCAACGGTACAAGCTGCAATATCAACGGTACAAACTGCAGTATCAACGACACAAGCTGCAGTTTCAACGATACAAGCTGCAGTATCAACGGTAAAAGCTGCAGTATCAACGATACAAGCTGCAGTATCAAGGATACAAGATGCAGTATCAACGGTACAAACTGCAGTCCAACGGTTCAAGCTGCTGTATCAACGGTACAAGCTGCAGTTTCAACGATACAAGCTGCAGTATCAAGGATACAAGATGCAGTATCAACGGTACAAACTGCAGTCCAACGGTTCAAGTTGCTGTATCAACGATACAAGCTGCAGTATCAACGGTACAAGCTGCAGTCCAAACGATAAAAGCTGCAGTATCAACGATAAAAGCTGCAATTTAAACGGTACAAGCTGCAGTATCAACGGTACAAGCTGCAGTATCAACGATACAAGCTGCAGTATAAACGGTACAAGCTGCAGTCCCAACGATACAAGCTTCAGTATCAACAATACAAGCTGCAATAGCAACGGTACAAACTGTAGAATCAACGATACAAGCGGCAGTTTCAACGATACAAGCTGCAGTATCAACGGTAAAAGCTGCAGTATCAACGAAACACGCTGCAATATCAACGATACAAGCTGCAGTTTCATCGATACAGGCTGCAGTATCAACGATACAAGCTGCAGTATCAACGATACAAGCTGCAGTATCAACGATACAAGCTGCAGTATCAACGATACAAGCTGCAGTATCATCGATACAAGCTGCAGTCCCAACGGTACAATCTGCAATATCAACGACACAAGCTGCAGTATCAACGGTACAAGCTGCAGTATAAACGGTACAAGCTGGTGCAGTATCAACGGTACAAGCTGCAGTATTAACGGTAAAAATTGCAGTATCAACAATACAAGCTGCAGTATCAACGATACAAGCTGCAATATCAACGGTACAAACTGCAGTATCAACGATACAAGCTGCAGTTCTAACCATACAACCTGCAGTATCAACGATACAAGCTGCAGTCCCAACGGTACAAGCTGCAGTATCAACGACACAAGCTGATTTATATTAAATAATGATAATTAGAGCATTTACATTTTACAGAATGGCTAGTTTAATTTCAGCCAATTTGTGAAAAAAATGATTTTGCTTAAAGTTTTCATCCTTAATTGTTTTTTGTTGTTTTCTTTTTTTTTTTCAAAAGAGGCCTGATGATAATCTGAACATAAAGGTGTTTATTTCAGCCAATCTATGAAATAGTAGTTTTGCTTTAATTCGACGCTTTAAATGAATCTTATCAAAATAATGATAGTTTGAACATGAAAGTTACACAGAATTACTGTGTTGTTGTTGCTTTTTCAGCCAATCTGAGAAATGAGTATTTCTTTATTTTGCATTAACTTTCAAATAAAATTGACCTTTTTAGATAAAAAGAAAGAAAAAATTAACATGAAGCTGTTACACAGAACGACTGATTAACTGTCAACTAATCTGTCTAATAATGATTTTGCTTCAAATTTATCTCATTTTCTTTTAAAAGATATATCATATTTTGATGTTAATATTTCAAGTGAAAACAAATAATTAAATATTAAATTGTCATTAGAGTAGAAATATACATGTAGTAGTAAAGCACAATATTCATTAAACGTAAAAATGATAAAAATTGCAAAAAGTACTGTAGTTTCACTAGTCTTGAAATAACGTTCAATCCAATTTTATTCACATTTCCCTATTTCAGCCATTTCATGAAATGGCTAGAGCAATATTTCAGCCATTTCACGAAATGGCTGAAAATTTAGCCATTTCATGAAATGGCTGAGTGAATCAGTCATTTCATGAATGGCTAAAAATTTCAGCCATTTCATGAAATGGCTGATTTCACAGATTGGCTGTAACATATATATTATTATTAAATACCAAACTTATATAGCGCTTTTATCATACTGGCGTACGTTCAAAAGCGCTTTACAAACTAAAAATATATATATATATATGTACTAAAACAAACATGTACACATAAAATATATCACCAAAACATTATTAACCTTAAAAAACAAACCGAATTATTGATTAAAATGAGAAAACTGTTCAATTTCCATAAATCTGTAAAAATAAATGAGTCTTTAAGGACTTCTTAAAAGATGAAATTGTGGGAAATGGCTCTTATCTCAAATGGGAGAGAATTCCACAATACAGGAGCTGCACTCATGAAACTGCGATCTCCATATGTTTTAGTGCAACGTTTTGGTAATACAAGTGTTGTGCCATTTGATCCGGACCTAAGTTCACGGTTTGGGTTTGTATATGTTTAAAAGAGATGTGATGTATTCTGGCGCTTGTCCATGCAGGGCTTTATATGTATAAGTCAGTATCTTAAATTGGATTCTGTAATGTACAGGTATCCAGTGCAATTCCTTCAACACTGGTGTTATGTGAGGCGTCTCGGTGTTCTGGCGACTATACGAGCTGAAGTATTTTGGACTATCTGTAACTTATTCAGAGTTTTCTTTGGTAACCCAAAGAGTAAAGAGTTACAGTAATCTAACCTTGACGTGACCAATGAGTTGACAAGAGACTTAGTGGCATCACCATTTAGATATTTTCTGATACGTCCGATTTGGCGCAGCTGAGAATAACAGGATCTACAAACACTATTTACATGTGATTCCATGTTCATTTGTGAGTCAAAAAGGCACCAAGATTTCTCACAGACTTCGACGATTTTACGTCAGAACTACCGACTTTAATAGATATATTTTCAATTTGGTTCGAATGTTTCTTCGGTGCAAATACTATAAGTTCTGTTTTATCTGCATAAAGCTTGAGCATGTTATGGTTCATCCATTCTGTGATTTCGGTCAAACATATTTCAACACGTCGTATAGCTTCATCTCTCGAGACATTGTCATAAGGTTTGAACGAGAGGTAAAGCTGCGAATCATCTGCGTAGAAATGATATTCTAGGTCATGCTTTCTGCAGATCATACCTACTGGCTTTGTATACATGACATAATTCTTAGGACCAAGGACGGAACCCTGTGGAACACTGTATTTCATTAGCACTGGGTTTGATAAGACTCCGTTAATAAACACAGATTGATGTCTGTCCGTTAAGTATGACTTCATCCAGGCAAGTGGCTTACCGGAGATATGAAAGTCATGTTCTAAACGACGAAGAAGAATGTCATGGTCTATTGTATCAAACGCTGCCGATAGATCGAGCAGTACGAGAATAGTAATGTTGCCCATATCTAACGATTGCAATATATCATTTTGAACTTTAAATAGAGCTGTTTCAGTTGAGTGAAATTTTCTATAAGCGGACTGGTGAAGTTCGTGTAATTTATTTTCGGACAAGTGTTGTTCTATTTGAACGTCTACTACCTTTTCAAGCACTTTTGAGATGAAAGGTAAATTTGAAACAGGTCGATAGTTCTTCAGTTCATTTTTGTCAAGACCGGGTTTCTTTAACAATGGTTTAACATGTGAACTTTTAAAGAGTCTGGGTACATATGTTGATTCTAATGACGAATTGGCTAGCTTTGTAATAATCTCAACCAGATCATCAATGTACAATTTAAGAAGCCATGTAGGGATTTGATCTAACTCACAGCTTTTGGCTGGAGATTGAACTATGATGCGTATAAAGCCGCAGACATTTTTTGGCATCATAACTCAGATCATGCGATTTAATTCAGAAAATCGAACAGGGTCGTGTTTTTGTTTACTTGATCGGTCAGTATTTGTGCGTGCCGAAATAAATAAAAGTAAAAAAATGGCTTTTGTATTTCAATAGTGCAGAAATTGCTTTCTTTCATATAAAATTATACCTTAATCCTATGACAACACACACAGAGTCCATTTGCTTGGAAATCTAAATATTTGTTGATGCAAGAGATTCTCAGCATACACATCCGTTTGTGAAGTTGTGGGGCACAAAACCCTGGTCGTATTGACTAGAATCAGAGACGTAATTACAAATTTTTCTGGGAATGCACCCATTGGAAAAAACTTAAAAATAAGCGTGCCCTTATATTCCCTCAACAGCTAGACTCAACAACAGGTATTGTTTCCTTGATCATATCAGTTATTCTTGGATAACTATTTACGTCGAATAACTATTGTGGTATATTTCATTCGTCAATTGATGCGAAATATATCGTGCATCTTCGGCGTCATCAGTGGCATCGGTAATTGACAAGGACATCCAGATCTTTAAAATCCGGATACCCTTGTCGACTTGCATTGTAATGGGACACGCTGAAGATGGAGGAAAAATTACACAAAGTGTTTGGTATCTAATAATTGGTGGAATACCTCAATCATCTGCCAGATTTGACAACGCTTTTAGGGAGACCTCTTTTTTTTGAAAGGGTTGGAGTATGATAAAAATCTAGAATCGCAGAGCAGTTTTGTTTCATGATCTCTAAAATCTTTAATATGGACTCTCCCGAGTATTCTCCCGAGATAATGCTGTGCACCATGCAACTTAGCCTGGATTCTAGTCTAACAATGTCTTGCTGTTCCTCTATTCCTGTTCACAGGTGCCGCAATTTTACATATATCGATGTCTTTGAATCATATCCATCGCATTGTATATTACCGACGACTAGACCCAGGCTACACACAAAGTTCTACCTGTACATAGACTACATCAGGCCCCGATTTCTCGGAAAAACTTTAGTACGTTGTCATGCTCAAATCTGAGCACCGTGCTCAAATCACACGAAATCCACGAGAAATTAATCGAATACCCTTCAACGTTGGAGAGTATTCTTTTGAAGTTAAGCATGTTCTCATGAGTATGTACTTAAGATTTTTTGGGGGAAACCAGGGCCTGGTCTGTTTTAATGTGTAAATTGACTAGTCTGTGCCCATGTTAAGCGAATCAAGTTTAGTTGAAGAACCATTTTCGTCACACTACGAGAACGGGTGTTCCAGTAAAACCGTTCCTACTTTCTCGTTTTTATGATACCGTATCACGTTTAGACATATTCAAACAATGCTATCAATAGCTTTCACAGAATAAAACACGTCAAAGTGTATGCACTGTAACCTACAGTATATACCATGATTCTGCCATTGCGTGTTAAGGAGGGGGGTCAAAACGTTTAGAGCCTCGCATAGACAGAACCAGATATTTGTATTAAAACTTTTTTTTTGTTTTTTCCACTTAGACTTCTTCGAACTCCATACTATACTATCGTTGAACCTGTTACTTATACCGTTGATACTGCAGCTTGTACCGTTGATACTGCAGCTGGTACCGTTGATACTGCAGCTTGTATCGGTGGGACTGCAGCTTTTACCGTTGATACTGCAGCTTGTACCGTTGATACTGTAGCTTTTACCGTTGAAACTGCAGCTTGTACCGTTGATACTGCAGCTTGTATCGTTGAACCTGTAACTTATACCGTTGATACTGCAGCTTGTACCGTTGATACTGCAGCTTGTACCGTTGATACTGCAGCTTGTATCGGTGGGACTGCAGCTTTTACCGTTGATACTGCAGCTTGTACCGTTGATACTGCAGTTGTACCGTTGAAACTGCAGCTCGTTCCGTTGGGACTGCAGCTTGTATCGTTGATACTGCAGCTTGTACCGTTGATACTGCAGCTTGTACCGTTGATACTGCGGCTTGTACCGTTGAAACGGCAGCTTGTATCGTTGATACTACACCTTGTATCGTTGATACTGCAGCTTGTATCATTGGTATTGCAGCTTGTACCGTTGTTACTGAAGCTTGTATCGTTGATACTGGAGATTGTACCGTTGATACTGCAGCTTGTATCGTTGATACAGTAGCTTTTATCGTTGATACTGCAGCTTGTACCGTTGATACTGCAGCTTGAATCGTTGATACTGCAGCTTGTACCGTTGATACTGCAGCTTTTATCGTTGATACTGCAGCTTGTATCGCTGATACTGCAGCTTGTACCGTTGAACCTACAGCTTGTACCGTTGATACTGCAGCTTGTATCGTTGATACTGCAGCTTGTATCGTTGATACTGCAGCTTGTACCGTTGATACTGCAGCTTGTACCGTTGATGCTGCAGTTTGGGATTGCCCAAAACATTTCAAGTAATGTAATGAATAAACATTAACGATCTAGAACAATTTGTTTATAGTATAAAAATAATATAAAACACTAGTTCGGAAATGGTTGACATGGTTACACGAAGAACACATAGGCCTATCTACACGTTTAGACTTACTACGCCTCGCCACCTATAAATTCTGATGGGATACTGTACACTAATAGGCCTCGGATTGGAAAGACTGGGGGCATAACTTCAATTAATTAGTCACAGAAAATCTTATTCAATAAATAAAAAAGGTGATTGGCATGGCAAATTGTTACGTTCACGTTTGTAGGAACAATAAGATTTTCTGTGACTAATTAATTAATTAACAGACTAGCATGTACATATCTAAGTATATACATGTATTGATACCTTCATGGGCACTTAAGACCTTCGTATATACCATAATCGTATACCAGAACTGCAATCAGACTGATGATTGTGATATTATTTTTCTCCATAGAATGGAATGATCCGTTCCTAATTACATTTTATATACATGTTTGAATGTTCTCGTAAGGCCACCCAAATCACGTAAACACCCAAATTGCAATAATGGAATTTAACGTTCGGTTTATAGAATGAAACTACACCATTTATTAATGAACGAAACATGTTGAAACATAAATACCTATAGCTCAAAGTTCATAACTCTAGTCTTGTATACAAACTGCAGTATCAACGGTACAAGCTGCAGTATCAACGATACAAGCTGCAGTATAAACGGTACAAGCTACAGTCCCAACGATACAAGCTTCAGTATCAACGATACAAGCTGCAATATCAACGGTACAAACTGTAGTATCAACGACACAAGCGGTAGTTTCAACGAAACAAGCTGCAGTATCAACGTTAAAAGCTGCAGTATCAACGAAACAAGCTCAATATCAACTATACAAGCTGCAGTTTCATCGATACAGGCTGCAGTATCAACGATACAAGCTGCAGTATCAACGATACAAGCTGCAGTATCAACGATACAACCTGCAATATCAACGATACAAGCTGCAGTATCAACGATACAAGCTGCAGTCCCAACGGTACAAGCTGCAGTATCAACGATACAAGCTGCAGTATCAACGGTAAAAGCTGCAGTATTAACGGTACAAGCTGCAGTATCAACGGTTCAAGCTGCAGTATCAACGGTACAAGCAGCAGATTAACGGTACAAGCTGCTGTATCAACGGTACAAGCTGCAGTATCAACGATACAAGCTGTAGTTTCAACGATACAAGCTGCAGTATCAACGATACAAGCTGCAGTATCAACGATACAAGCTGCAGTCCCAAAGGTACAAGCTGCAGTATCAACGATACAAGCTGCAGTATCAACGGTACAAGCTGCAGTATTAACAATACAAGCTGCAGTATCAATGATAAAAGCTGCAGTCCCAACGGTACAAGCTGCAGTATCAACGATACAATCTGCAGTATGAACGATTCAAGCTGCAGTATCAACGATACAATCTGCAGTATCAACGGTACAAGCTGCAATATCAACGGTACAAACTGCAGTATCAACGATACAAGCTGCAGTTTCAACGATACAAGCTGCAGTATCAACGGTAAGAGCTGCAGTATCAACGATACAAGCTGCAATATCAACGATACAAACTGCAGTTTCATCGATACAGGCTGCAGTATCAACAATACAAGCTGCAGTATCAACGATACAAGCTGCAGTATCAACGATACAAGCTGCAGTTTCATCGATACAGGCTGCAGTATCAACGATAATAGCTGCAGTATCAACGATACAAGCTGCAGTATCAACGACACAAGCTGCAGTATCAACGATACAAGCTGCAGTGCCAACGGTACAAGCTGCAGTCACAAAGATAAAAGCTGCAGTATCAACGATACAAGCTGCAGTATCAACGATACAAGCTGCAGTATCACTGGTACAAGCTGCAGTATCAACGGTACAAGCTGCAGTATCAACGGTAAAAACTGAAGTATCAACAGTACAAGCTGCAGTATCAACGATACAAGCTGCAGTATCAACGCTACAAGCTGCAGTATCAACGGTCCAAGCTGCAGTATCAACAGTACAAGCTTCTGTATCAACGATACAAGCTGCAGTATAAATGGTACAAGCTGCAGTATCAACGGTACAAGCTGCAGTATCAACGGTACAAGCTGCAGAATCAACGGTACAAAATTCAGAATCAACGATACAAGCTGCAGTATAAACGATACAAGCTGTAGAATCAACGATACAGGCTGCAGTATCAACGGTACAAAATGCAGTCCAACGATACATACTGCAGTATCAACGGTAAAAGCTGCAGTATCAACAATACAAGCTGTAGTATCAACGATACAAGCTGCAGTATCAAGGATACAAGCTGCAGTATCAACGGTACAAACTGCAGTCCAACGGTTCAAGCTGCTGTATCAACGGTACAAGCTGCAGTTTCAACGATACAAGCTGCAGTATCTACAGTACAAGTTGCAGTCCAAACGATACAAGCTGCAGTATCAACGATAAAAGCTGCAGTATCAACGGTACAAGCTGCAGTATCAACGGTAAAAGCTGCAGTATCAACGATACAAGCTCTAGTATAAACGGTACAAGCTGCATTCCCAACGATACAAGCTTCAGTATCAACGATACAAGCTGTAATATCAACGGTTCAAACTAAGGAATCAACGATACAAGCGGCAGTTTCAACGATACAAGCTGCAGTATCAACGGTGAAAGCTGCAGTATCAACGAGACAAGCTGCAATATCAACGATACAAGCTGCAGTTTCATCGATACAGGCTGCAGTATCAACGATACAAGCTGCAGTATCAACGATACAAGCTGCAGTATCAACGATACAAGCTGCAGTATCAACGATACAAGCTGCAGTATCAACGATACAAGCTGCAGTCCCAACGGTACAAGCTGCAGTATCAACGACACAAGCTGCAGTATCAACGGTACAAGCTGCAGTATTAACGGTACAAGCTGCAGTATCAACGGTTCAAGCTGCAGTATCAACGATACAAGCTGTAGTTTCAACGATACAAGCTGCAGTATCAACGATACAAGCTGCAGTATCAACGATACAAGCTGCAGTCCCAAAGGTACAAGCTGCAGTATCAACGATACAAGCTGCGGTATCAACGGTACATGCTGCAGTATTAACAATACAAGCTGCAGTATCAATGATACAAGCTGCAGTCCTAACGGTACAAGCTGTAGTATCAACGATACAATCTGAAGTATGAAAGAATCAAGCTGCAGTATCAACGATACAAGCTGCAGTATCAACGGTACAAGCTGCAATATCAACGGTACAAACTGCAGTCCCAACCGTACAAGCTGCAGTTTCAACGATACAAGCTGCAGTATCAACGGTAAAAGCTGCAGTATCAACGATACAAGCTGCAATTTCAACGATACAAACTGCAGTTTCATCGATACAGGCTGCAGTATCAACAATACAAGCTGCAGTATCAACGATACAAGCTGCAGTATCAACGATACAAGCTGCAGTTTCATCGATACAGGCTGCAGTGTCAACGATACAAGCTGCAGTATCAACGATACAAGCTGCAGTATCAACGATACAACCTGCAGTATCAACGATACAAGCTGCAGTGCCAACGGTACAATCTGCAGTCAAAACGATAAAAGCTGCAGTATCAACGATACAAGCTGCAGTATCAACGATACAAGCTGCAGTATCAACGGTACAAGCTGCAGTATCAACGGTTAAAACTGAAGTATCAACAGTACAAGCTGCAGTATCAACGATACAAGCTGCAGTATCAACGATACAAGCTGCAGTATCAACGGTACAAGCTGCAGTATCAACAGTACAAGCTTCTGTATCAACGATACAAGCTGCAGTATAAACGGTACAAGCTGCAGTATCAACGGTACAAAATTCAGAATCAACGATTCAAGCTGCAGTATCAACGATACAATCTGCAGTATCAACGGTACAAGCTGCAATATCAACGGTACAAACTGCAGTATCAACGACACAAGCTGCAGTTTCAACGATACAAGCTGCAGTATCAACGGTAAAAGCTGCAGTATCAACGATACAAGCTGCAGTATCAAGGATACAAGATGCAGTATCAACGGTACAAACTGCAGTCCAACGGTTCAAGCTGCTGTATCAACGGTACAAGCTGCAGTTTCAACGATACAAGCTGCAGTATCAAGGATACAAGATGCAGTATCAACGGTACAAACTGCAGTCCAACGGTTCAAGTTGCTGTATCAACGATACAAGCTGCAGTATCAACGGTACAAGCTGCAGTCCAAACGATACAAGTTGCAGTATCAACGATAAAAGCTGCAGTTTAAACGGTACAAGCTGCAGTATCAACGGTACAAGCTGCAGTATCAACGATACAAGCTGCAGTATAAACGGTACAAGCTGCAGTCCCAACGATACAAGCTTCAGTATCAACAATACAAGCTGCAATAGCAACGGTACAAACTGTAGAATCAACGATACAAGCGGCAGTTTCAACGATACAAGCTGCAGTATCAACGGTAAAAGCTGCAGTATCAACGAAACACGCTGCAATATCAACGATACAAGCTGCAGCTTCATCGATACAGGCTGCAGTATCAACGATACAAGCTGCAGTATCAACGATACAAGCTGCAGTATCAACGATACAAGCTGCAGTATCAACGATACAAGCTGCAGTATCATCGATACAAGCTGCAGTCCCAACGGTACAAGCTGCAATATCAACGACACAAGCTGCAGTATCAACGGTACAAGCTGCAGTATAAACGGTACAAGCTGGTGCAGTATCAACGGTACAAGCTGCAGTATTAACGGTAAAAATTGCAGTATCAACAATACAAGCTGCAGTATTAACGATACAAGCTGCAATATCAACGGTACAAACTGCAGTATCAACGATACAAGCTGCAGTATCAACGATATAAGCTGCAGTCCCAAAGGTACAAGCTGCAGTATCAACGATACAAGCTGCATTATCAACGGTACATGCTGCAGTATTAACAATACAAGCTGCAGTATCAATGATACAAGCTGCAGTCCCAACGGTACAAGCTGCAGTATCAACGATACAATCTGAAGTATGAAAGAATCAAGCTGCAGTATCAACGATACAAGCTGCAGTATCAACGGTACAAGCTGCAATATCAACGGTACAAACTGCAGTCCCAACCGTACAAGCTGCAGTTTCAACGATACAAGCTGCAGTATCAACGGTAAAAGCTGCAGTATCAACGATACAAGCTGTAATATCAGCGATACAAGCTGCAATTTCATCGATACAGGCTGCAGTTTCAACGATACAAGCTGCAGTATCAACGATACAAGCTGCAGTATCAACGGTACAAGCTGCCGTATCAACGATACAAGCTGCAGTATCAACGAAACAAGCTGCAGTATCAACGGTACAAGCTGCAGTATCAACGGTGCAAGCTGCAGTATAAACAGTACAATCTGCAGTATGAACGATTCAAGCTGCAGTATCAATGATACAAGCTGCAGAATCAACGATATAAGCAGCAGTATCAACGGTACAAGCTGCAGTATCAACGGTAAAAACTAAAGTATCAACAGTACAAGCTGCAGTATCAACGATACAAGCTGCAGTATCAACGATACAAGCTGCAGCTCCAACCTTACAAGCTGCAGTATCAACGATACACGCTGCAGTGTCAACGGTACAAGCTGCAGTATCAATGGTACAAGCTGCAGTATCAACGATACAAGCTGCAGTATCAATGATACAAAATGCAGTATCAACGATACAAGCTGCAGTATCAACGATAAAAGCTGCAGTTCCAACCTTACAAGCTGCAGTATCAACGATATAAGCTGCAGTATCAATGGTACAAGCTGCAGTATCAACGATACAAGCTGCAGTATCAACGGTACAAGCTGCAGTATCAACGATAAAAGCTGCAGTATCAACGATACAAGCTGCAGTATCAACGGTACAAACTGCAGTCAGATGGTACAAACTGCAGTATCAACGATACAAGCTGCAGTATCAACGATACAAGCTGCAGTTTCAACGATACAAGCTGCAGTATCAACGGTACAAGCTGCAGTATCGACGGTACAAGCTGCAGTATCAACAATACAATCTGCAGTTTCAACGATAAAAGCTGCAGTATCAACGGTAAAAGCTGCAGTATCAACGATACAAGCTGCAATATCAACGATAAAAGCTGCAGTTTCATCGATACAGGCTGCAGTATCAACGATACAAGCTGCAGTATCAACGATACAAGCTGCAGTATCAACGATACAAGCTGCAGTCCCAACGGTACAAGCTGCAGTATCAACGACACAAGCTGATTTATATTAAATAATGATAATTAGAGCATTTACATTTTACAGAATGGCTAGTTTAATTTCAGCCAATTTGTGAAAAAATGATTTTGCTTAAAGTTTTCATCCTTAATTGTTTTTTGTTGTTTTCTTTTTTTTTTTTTTTTTTTCAAAAGAGGCCTGATGATAATCTGAACATAAAGGTGTTTATTTCAGCCAATCTATGAAATAGTAGTTTTGCTTTAATTCGACGCTTTAAATGAATCTTATCAAAATAATGATAGTTTGAACATGAAAGTTACACAGAATTACTGTTGTTGTTGTTGCTTTTTCAGCCAATCTGAGAAATGAGTATTTCTTTATTTTGCATTAACTTTCAAATAAAATTGACCTTCATGAAATGGCTAGAGCAATATTTCAGCCATTTCACGAAATGGCTGAAAATTTTAGCCATTTCATGAAATGGCTGAGTGAATCAGTCATTTCATGAATTGGCTAAAAATTTCAGCCATTTCATGAAATGGCTGATTTCACAGATTGGCTGTAACATATATATTATTATTAAATACCAAACTTATATAGCGCTTTTATCATACTGGCGTACGTTCAAAAGCGCTTTACAAACTAAATATATATATATATATATATATATTTACTAAAACAAACATGTACACATAAAATATATCACCAAAACATTATTAACCTTAAAAAACAAACCGAATTATTGATTAAAATAAGAAAACTGTTCAATTTCCATAAATCTGTAAAAATAAATGAGTCTTTAAGGACTTCTTAAAAGATGAAATTGTGGAAATGGCTCTTATCTCAAATGGGAGAGAATTCCACAATACAGGAGCTGCACTCATGAAACTGCGATCTCCATATGTTTTAGTGCAACGTTTTGGTAATACAAGTGTTGTGCCATTTGATCCGGACCTAAGTTCACGGTTTGGTTTGTATATGTTTAAAAGAGATGTGATGTATTCTGGCGCTTGTCCATGCAGGGCTTTATATGTATAAGTCAGTATCTTAAATTGGATTCTGTAATGTACAGGTATCCAGTGCAATTCCTTCAACACTGGTGTTATGTGATGCCGTCTCGATGTTCTGGCGACTGTACGAGCTGAAGTATTTTGGACTATCTGTAACTTATTCAGAGTTTTCTTTGGTAACCCAAAGAGTAAAGAGTTACAGTAATCTAACCTTGACGTGACCAATGAGTTGACAAGAGACTTAGTGGCATCACCATTTAGATATTTTCTGATACGTCCGATTTGGCGCAGCTGAGAATAACAGGATCTACAAACACTATTTACATGTGATTCCATGTTCATTTGTGAGTCAAAAAGGCACCAAGATTTCTCACAGACTTCGACTATTTTACGTCAGAACTACCGACTTTAATAGATATATTTTCAATTTGGTTCGAATGTTTCTTCGGTGCAAATACTATAAGTTCTGTTTTATCTGCATAAAGCTTGAGCATGTTATGGTTCATCCATTCTGTGATTTCGGTCAAACATATTTCAACACGTCGTATAGCTTCATCTCTCGAGACAATGTCATAAGGTTTGAACGAGAGGTAAAGCTGCGAATCATCTGCGTAGAAATGATATTCTAGGTCATGCTTTCTGCAGATCATACCTACTGGCTTTGTATACATGACATAATTCTTAGGACCAAGGACGGAACCCTGTGGAACACTGTATTTCATTAGCACTGGGTTTGATAAGACTCCGTTAATAAACACAGATTGATGTCTGTCCGTTAAGTATGACTTCATCCAGGCAAGTGGCTTACCGGAGATATGAAAGTCATGTTCTAAACGACGAGGAAGAATGTCATGGTCTATTGTATCAAACGCTGCCGATAGATCGAGCAGTACGAGAATAGTAATGTTGCCCATATCTAACGATTGCAATATATCATTTTGAACTTTAAATAGAGCTGTTTCAGTTGAGTGAAATTTTCTATAAGCGGACTGGTGAAGTTCGTGTAATTTATTTTCGGACAAGTGTTGTTCTATTTGAACGTCTACTACCTTTTCAAGCACTTTTGAGATGAAAGGTTAATTTGAAACAGGTCGATAGTTCTTCAGTTCATTTTTGTCAAGACCGGGTTTCTTTAACAATGGTTTAACATGTGAACTTTTAAAGAGTCTGGGTACATATGTTGATTCTAATGACGAATTGGCTAGCTTTGTAATAATCTCAACCAGATCATCAATGTACAATTTAAGAAGCCATGTAGGGATTTGATCTAACTCACAGCTTTTGGTTGGAGATTGAACTATGATGCGTATAAAGCCGCAGACATTTTTTGGCATCATAACTCAGATCATGCGATTTAATTCAGAAAATCGAACAGGGTCGTGTTTTTGTTTACTTGATCGGTCAGTATTTGTGCGTGCCGAAATAAATAAAAGTAAAAAAATGGCTTTTGTATTTCAATAGTGCAGAAATTGCTTTCTTTCATATAAAATTATACCTTAATCCTATGACAACACACACAGAGTCCATTTGCTTGGAAATCTAAATATTTGTTGATGCAAGAGATTCTCAGCATACACATCCGTTTGTGAAGTTGTGGGGCACAAAACCCTGGTCGTATTGACTAGAATCAGAGACGTAATTACAAATTTTTCTGGGAATGCACCCATTGGAAAGAACTTAAAAATAAGCGTGCCCTTATATTCCCTCAACAGCTAGACTCAACAACAGGTATTGTTTCCTTGATCATATCAGTTATTCTTGGATAACTATTTACGTCGAATAACTATTGTGGTATATTTCATTCGTCAATTGATGCGAAATATATCGTGCATCTTCGGCGTCATCAGTGGCATCGGTAATTGACAAGGACATCCAGATCTTTAAAATCCGGATACCCTTGTCGACTTGCATTGTAATGGGACACGCTGAAGATGGAGGAAAAATTACACAAAGTGTTTGGTATCTAATAATTGGTGGAATACCTCAATCATCTGCCAGATTTGACAACGCTTTTAGGGAGACCTCTTTTTTTGAAAGGGTTGGAGTATGATAAAAATCTAGAATCGCAGAGCAGTTTTGTTTCATGATCTCTAAAATCTTTAATATGGACTCTCCCGAGTATTCTCCCGAGATAATGCTGTGCACCATGCAACTTAGCCTGGATTCTAGTCTAACAATGTCTTGCTGTTCCTCTATTCCTGTTCACAGGTGCCGCAATTTTACATATATCGATGTCTTTGAATCATATCCATCGCATTGTATATTACCGACGACTAGACCCAGGCTACACACAAAGTTCTACCTGTACATAGACTACATCAGGCCCCGATTTCTCGGAAAAACTTTAGTACGTTGTCATGCTCAAATCTGAGCACCGTGCTCAAATCACACGAAATCCACGAGAAATTAATCGAATACCCTTCAACGTTGGAGAGTATTCTTTTGAAGTTGAGCATGTTCTCATGAGTATGTACTTAAGTTTTTTGGGGGGAAACCAGGGCCTGGTCTGTTTTAATGTGTAAATTGACTAGTCTGTGCCCATGTTAAGCGAATCAAGTTTAGTTGAAGAACCATTTTCGTCACACTACGAGAACGGGTGTTCCAGTAAAACCGTTCCTACTTTCTCGTTTTTATGATACCGTATCACGTTTAGACATATTCAAACAATGCTATCAATAGCTTTCACAGAATAAAACACGTCAAAGTGTATGCACTGTAACCTGCAGTATATACCATGATTCTGCCATTGCGTGTTAAGGAGGGGGGGGGTCAAAACGTTTAGAGCCTCGCATAGACAGAACCAGATATTTGTATTAAAACTTTTTTTTTTTTGTTTTTTCCACTTAGACTTCTTCGAACTCCATACTATACTATCGTTGAACTTGTAACTTATACCGTTGATACTGCAGCTTGTACCGTTGATACTGCAGCTGGTACCGTTGATACTGCAGCTTGTATCGGTGGGACTGCAGCTTTTACCGTTGATACTGCAGCTTGTACCGTTGATACTGCACCTTATATCGTTGATACTGCAGCTTGTACCGTTGATACTGCAGTTGTACCGTTGAAACTGCAGCTTGTATCGTAGGGAATGCAGCTTGTATCGTTGGGACTGCAGCTTGTACTGATGATACAACAGCTTGTACCGTTGATACTGCAGTTTGTACCGTTGATACTGCAGTTTGTATCGTTGGGACTGCGGCTTGTACCATTGATACTGCAGCTTGTACCGTAAATTATGCAGTTTGTACCGTTGATACTGCAGTTTTTACCCTTGATACTGTAGCTTTTACCGTTGAAACTGCAGCTTGTACCGTTGATACTGCAGCTTGTACCGTTGATACTGCAGATTGTACCGTTGGGAATGCAGCTTGTATCGTTGATACTGCAGCTTGTATCGTTGAACCTGTAACTTATACCGTTGATACTGCAGCTTGTACCGTTGATACTGCAGCTGGTACCGTTGATACTGCAGCTTGTATCGGTGGGACTGCAGCTTTTACCGTTGATACTGCAGCTTGTACCGTTGATACTGCAGTTGTACCGTTGAAACTGCAGCTCGTTCCGTTGGGACTGCAGCTTGTATCGTTGATACTGCAGCTTGTACCGTTGATACTGCAGCTTGTACCGTTGATACTGCGGCTTGTACCGTTGATACGGCAGCTTGTATCGTTGATACTACACCTTGTATCGTTGATACTGCAGCTTGTATCATTGGTATTGCAGCTTGTACCGTTGTTACTGAAGCTTGTATCGTTGATACTGGAGATTGTACCGTTGATACTGCAGCTTGTATCGTTGATACAGCAGCTTTTATCGTTGATACTGCAGCTTGTACCGTTGATACTGCAGCTTGAATCGTTGATACTGCAGCTTGTACCGTTGATACTGCAGCTTATATCGTTGATACTGCAGCTTGTATCGCTGATACTGCAGCTTGTACCGTTGAACCTACAGCTTGTATCGTTGATACTGCAGCTTGTATCGTTGATACTGCAGCTTGTATCGTTGATACTGCAGCTTGTACCGTTGATACTGCAGCTTGTACCGTTGATACTGCGGCTTGTACCGTTGATACGGCAGCTTGTATCGTTGATACTACACCTTGTATCGTTGATACTGCAGCTTGTATCATTGGTATTGCAGCTTGTACTGTTGTTACTGAAGCTTGTATCGTTGATACTGGAGATTGTACCGTTGATACTGCAGCTTGTATCGTTGATACAGCAGCTTTTATCGTTGATACTGCAGCTTGTACCGTTGATACTGCAGCTTGAATCGTTGATACTGCAGCTTGTACCGTTGATACTGCAGCTTTTATCGTTGATACTGCAGCTTGTATCGCTGATACTGCAGCTTGTACCGTTGAACCTACAGCTTGTACCGTTGATACTGCAGCTTGTATCGTTGATACTGCAGCTTGTATCGTTGATACTGCAGCTTGTACCGTTGATACTGCAGCTTGTACCGTTGATGCTGCAGTTTGGGATTGCCCAAAACATTTCAAGTAATGTAATGAATAAACATTAACGATCTAGAACAATTCGTTTATAGTATAAAAATAATATAAAACACTAGTTCGGAAATGGTTGACATGGTTACACGAAGAACACATAGGCCTATCTACACGTTTAGACTTACAACGCCTCGCCACCTATAAATTCTGATGGGTTACTGTACACTAATAGGCCTCGGATTGGAAAGACTGGGGGCATAACTTCAATTAATTAGTCACAGAAAATCTTATTCAATAAATAAAAAAGGTGATTGGCATGGTAAATTGTTACGTTCACGTTTGTAGGAACAATAAGATATTCTGTGACTAATTAATTAATTAACAGACTAGCATGTACATATCTAAGTATATACATGTATTGATACCTTCATGGGCACTTAAGACCTTCGTATATACCATAATCGTATACCAGAACTGCAATCAGACTGATGATTGTGATATTATTTTTCTCCATAGAATGGAATGATCCGTTCCTAATTACATTTTATATACATGTTTGAATGTTCTCGTAAGGCCACCCAAATCACGTAAACACCCAAATTGCAATAATGGAATTTTACGTTCGGTTTATAGAATGAAACTACACCATTTATTAATGAACGAAACATGTTGAAACATAAATACCTATAGCTCAAAGTTCATAACTCTAGTCTTGTATACAAACTGCAGTATCAACGGTACAAGCTGCAGTATCAACGATACAAGCTGCAGTATAAACGGTACAAGCTACAGTCCCAACGATACAAGCTTCAGTATCAACGATACAAGCTGCAATATCAACGGTACAAACTGTAGTATCAACGACACAAGCGGTAGTTTCAACGAAACAAGCTGCAGTATCAACGTTAAAAGCTGCAGTATCAACGAAACAAGCTCAATATCAACGATACAAGCTGCAGTTTCATCGATACAGGCTGCAGTATCAACGATACAAGCTGCAGTATCAACGATACAAGCTGCAGTATCAACGATACAACCTGCAATATCAACGATACAAGCTGCAGTATCAACGATACAAGCTGCAGTCCCAACGGTACAAGCTGCAGTATCAACGATACAAGCTGCAGTATCAACGGTAAAAGCTGCAGTATTAACGGTACAAGCTGCAGTATCAACGGTTCAAGCTGCAGTATCAACGGTACAAGCTGCAGATTAACGGTACAAGCTGCTGTATCAACGGTACAAGCTGCAGTATCAACGATACAAGCTGTAGTTTCAACGATACAAGCTGCAGTATCAACGATACAAGCTGCAGTATCAACGATACAAGCTGCAGTCCCAAAGGTACAAGCTGCAGTATCAACGATACAAGCTGCAGTATCAACGGTACAAGCTGCAGTATTAACAATACAAGCTGCAGTATCAATGATAAAAGCTGCAGTCCCAACGGTACAAGCTGCAGTATCAACGATACATTCTGCAGTATGAACGATTCAAGCTGCAGTATCAACGATACAATCTGCAGTATTTGTAACCGGGTCATTTGTTATGGGATTTGGGTTGAATGGTCATTTTTACATGCCGCTTCATTTTTGGCGCGAAGTCGTCACGGTTCATGGTTTTGTTCAAACCGCCTATGATTTTCGAAGTGGAAACATTATATTTTGAATTGGAATTTGGAAATTTACTTCATCAAGGTTAGTTATTGTTGGATTGATTTATTTCTTCTTTTGCCGATATGTTTTATCGTTGTCCTTGGGGTCGGTTTGCCTTAAAGGATTTGATCGCGATTTTGTTCGGTTGTGTTTGATAATTGTATTCGATTTCTGCGTTTTCCCTGTATCCCTGATCCCGGTCACTCATTGCACCCAATTAATAATAACTTGTTCCTTTTACAGCTAACCTGCACGTGAGATGCGATGAGATGAGATATGTAGAGTGTAGAGCATTCAGTCACACTGATTTGGTAAGTGTATAATCATTTAATTTCAATAATTAGTTTTTTTCTATAAATATTGTGAGAAAAGGAGTAAAGATTATATTTGGTCTGTTTGTAATAGACAAATCCTAAAGTTTGTGTATATTTCATCATTGCAGGTTAGGCGCTGTTTTATTTAATATTTTTACATTGTATTGTATATGTATTATTTCAGGATGTTGTTAGTACTTTAATGAAGAGAAGTAAATACTCGAAATAATGGAAATGGTGTTGTTATTCGTCCAAACTCACACATAAGGACTATCCGAACCCCGCACCCAACCAATCTGGTTACAAATGGCGCCCACCGATCGTGATTTGGACTATTTCATGGAATACGTGGATATGGATTGTGGATTTATTTACTCGAGTATGGATACCCTGGAACTTTGGATCTAGTTTATTTTGGATTTACGTCGACGGACATCGTGGGATCATCGTGTTTGGAACATTGGAACATTATCACTGATCATGGAACTCTTTGGAACTTTATTTTATATATAGGATTTTTACTTTCGTTGTAAATTTTGTGAAAAGTATTTTGTTTAGTGCGATTTATATACAGGATTTAGGATAAAATCTGTAAGTACCCCTTTTCTCACTATTTTTGTGCAATATAAAGGTGTGTCTGTTATTTTTGATATGAGTGATTTTTGGTGAGATTGTGTTTCACAGGGAAGGATTAACATAAGTATTAGTCACTACAGTTGATCACATTTACCCCGTCCCTTTTCACGTGCATCACTTACTAATCATGTGACCGTTAGACTTAGTTCACTATTTCACCCTTGACCGCCCGTGCGCGTTCACGCTTGAGTAGTTTCTTGCTATTTTGACTGGTTCCCTTTCTCGTTTATTTTCATTTTGTTTGGTTCCCATTTTCTTTGGTTCCCTGTAAGAATGGTTCCCCGTGGTATTGGTTCCCCTAACTGGTTCCCTGTAGTGTTGGTTCCCTCTACTGGTTCCCTGTAGTCTTGGTTCCCTCTGCTGGTTCCCTGTAGTCTTGGTTCCCATTACTGGTTCCTTCTACTGGTTCCCTGTAGCTCTGGTTCCGTCTTTTGGTACCCTGTGGTTCTGGTTCCCTTCACTGGTTCCCTGCAATATTGTTTCCCCTTATGAGCTTCCGGTAGCATTGGTCACCATTTAGACTGGTTCCGTGATCTAGTTTGAATTAACCTGATTGGCTTACGGCTGTAGTAACCTTTCATACTAAACATTGCTGGTCATTCATAAAATGTAACCTTTAACCTTTGAAGTCCAACTGGTTCCGTGATCTAGTTTGAATTTATTTTGGTTCCCGTTTTGTCTGGTACTCCGTTTTCGCTCAAATATTTACTGGTTCCCGACTTTATATTATTCATTGCTGGTTCCCGTTTGTTTATTTTTTGCGCTGGTTCCCGGCTTTGTTAGTTTAGTTTTTCCACATTATTTCTTTCAATTGATAAAGCCTACGTTTTTGTAATATTCTGTGTTCGGAAAGTGATTATAAAATGTTAGTTTCCATTTAGAAATAAGTAAAATATGTTTTAAAATCGTTGTTTCCAAAATTTCAGACTTAGTCATTTCCGGTGAAGAATGCATCGACTTCCAAACCAATTCATTGGCTGAAATTTTTCCCGCAATATGACGTCACGCAGGAAGTGAATTATTATTGGACCATACATCGAGCGGCAATTAACCTGATTGGCTTACGGCTGTAGTAACCTTTCATACTAAACATTGCTGGTCATTCATAAAATGTAACCTTTAACCTTTGAATATTTGTTTTGCTTTTCAGATGAAAGTTATTTATAGATATAGACTTAGAATTTTTATTAACGAAAATTCGTCTTGTCTTTCAGCTTTCAGCTATTTATAGATAAGACTTAGATTTAAACCTTTTGATATTGCAGCAGACGCCTATTTGCAGATACTGACTTTGTGTTTATGTAGTAAAACTTATTAGTTTAAAATGCTTTATCTACAGACATACAGTGCAGCTTTAGGTGTATATTTCTCTGCATTTGTGTAGCGGTCAACAGGTACCTAGCAGACGACATTATTCATGCAGACAATCATCGGGTTTAAATAACTTGTTGTGTATTGCATATGTATAGTTAACCCTTACCCCAAATACGTCCTTTTGATATATGCGTATAAGATAGAAATAATTTAAATACTTTTGTAACATTGTCGTTATTTAAAAAAAAATTGAATAACGAATATCAATATTGTGTATATACACTTTATAATTTAGTAATAGTCATGGCTATCACTTCATTATAAAATAAAACATACAAATTAACATTGATATATTATATTCATTGGCCACCCCCTCTCAGAGTTTACATAGCCCTATGGTGTTGAAAGTTACGCACACGTGATTTTTAGAAATCAATAAGTGGGTAATTAGTGACATGCTGTGACAGCTTTATAATCTAATACCATAGTGTTATATTAGAATCCCTGTGATATAGTGAGAAAAGTAGATAGCTTTTGTACAGATTGATACAAAAGTGATGTGATTATTTTGGTACAGTGTATTGCCAAAATAATTGATAGTGATACCCTGTATATATACCGAATTACACTTTATACATGTAGTGTACTGTTGAAAGAGTGCTTGATACATTGACATTATACTAGCACAGTGTTGACTAAAAGTGTTGTGTACACTTATATACGATAATTTTATGACATAATCATGGCAGAAGGAGGAAAAGAGATAAAGTTGGAAGGTAGTGCCATGACAGAGGCGGATGAGAAATTGATAAAGGCACTTCACCTTTTAGGAATTGAGCCAAAGCTTGGTACAGATGACATTACAAAGTTGTTGTATGTCTTAGGTGGAGCGAAAGGTGATGCACCAGAACCTTCGCATGTAGATCCACCAGCCCATGGAAATTTTCAATTTCCAAAACTTCCCCTTTTCTATGGAGAGGAGGGCAAAGGAGAAGTTAACTGGGATGCTTTCAAATATGAGATCAACACATTAGCTTCTGGTGGATATTACAAAGAGGAGCAGATCCTGCTGGGTATAAGGAGAAGCTGTAAGGGAAAGGCAGGTGATAGCATAAGAAGACTTGGTACTGGAGCCAAAATCAAAGATATTATTGAAAAGTTTGAAAGCGATTATGGCTCAGTCGAATCAAGGGAGAGCATAATGAGAAAATTTTATGGCTGCCACCAGCAACATGATGAAAGTGTTTCGTCCTTTGCTTCTAGACTAGAAGAAGTATTTGAACAAGCTGTGACAATGAAGGCTTTGGAGAAGCCAGATTACATATTACTGAAAGAAGTCCTGCATGCTGGGTTACAGAAAGATCTGAAGCATTTGTCTCTTTACCACTGTGACAAGATAGTTAAGTATGATGATTTTAAGAAAGAGTTGAGAAGATTAGAGGCTAGTTTGAATGAGGGTTCAGAAAAGAGTAAGAATGTAAGCGCTTGTAAGGCAGCAACTCAAGCAGATAGCCAGTCCAGTAAAGACGTGAACGATTTGAAAGACTTGATAAGGCAGCTAAATGAACGGATTGATAGGTTGGAGAATGGGAAGCAGGAGCAGCAGGCACCAGAAAATTATGGAGGCTACGGCCGAGGCAGAGGCTATAGAGGTAGAGGAGACAGGGGTAGAGGAGATAGGGGCCGTGGTAGATACCAACAACAACGACCGTTGGCGAACAAGACATTTCAGCCCACGTGTTTTCAGTGCTTGCAGAAAGGACATAAGCAATGGGAGTGCCCTACACTGAGTACCTTCGTGAAGCAGGATGTCACATGCTATAGATGTGGACAGGTTGGACACAAAGTAGCCCGGTGCCCAAACTAGCAAATGCTCATGTTGTAGGATCGAACATGAGCACCAACAGACAAGATCCTAAATTAGTTGGTGAGCCAAATGAATCAGCTGTGATTATCAATGGACACGGGACAAAGGCGCTGCTAGACACAGGGAGTTGTGTAAGTGTAATCTCTGAAAGCTTTGCCAAAGGTTTGAATGACGTCGATGTAAAAGAGATAGACAAGCTTCTACAAATTGAATGCGCGGACGGAAGTCAGTTGCCATACAAAGGATACATTGAAGCTAACATTGGAGTACCAAACGGGCTACCTAACGCACAGAGTCGATTATGTTTATTCTTGGTGATTCCAGATACACCATATTCGGTGCGCACACCGGTCATTCTTGGCACAAATATCTTGAATGAATTTCTGTTCGACTGTAAGAATACCTTTGGTGAGCAGTTCCTGCAAACAGCTAAGTTGCATACGCCTTGGTACCTTTGTTTTAGGGCAATTACAGTAAGAGAAAAGGAATTAAAGAAAGCGAAGAACAGGATAGCCATCATAAGAAGTGCTGAGAGAGAGAAAGTGACGATAAGACCAAATGAGACCATTGAAATAAGAGGCTATACAGACAAAGAAATTAACCATCCATGTACTTTGGCTATTACACAGGAGACGAAAGATAGTGGATTACCTGTAGAGATAGATGTCACACCTAGCCTTGTACAATTTGACAACAAGAAAAAGAAAGAAGTCCTTATCACTTTATCTAACGTGACAACTAAAACAGTGACCATATCACCAAAGACTTTCATTTGTGAACTCCAACCTGTAACAATGGCCGAAGAAACTTATCAGAATGAAGAACAGACAGATGATACACCGGAACCTGACATCATAGAGACCCTGACCGTCGATAAGAATAACCTTTTATCCACAGAAGAGAAGGCACATTTACTAGATTTACTTAGACAGCATGAGGGAATCTTCTCGAAAGGCGAGGAAGATATAGGTCATTGTGATATGATCAAACACCGTATAGACCTCCTTGCAGACAAACAAGCTCCGTTTAAAGAGAGACACAGGAGAATACCTCCCCAGATGATTGAGGAAGTTCGTAACCATATCGACCAGTTGCTATCGGCAGGTATTATCAGAAAGTCGAAGTCCCCTTGGGCTAGCAACGTGGTACTTGTTAGAAAGAAAAACGGTTCGCTTCGTATGTGCGTTGATTATAGGAATCTCAACAATCGCACCGTGAAAGACGCATACGCCTTACCCAGGATTGAGGAAATTTTCGATGTACTGAAAGGTTCAAAATTCTTTAGCACCATCGACATGAAATCCGGCTACCATCAAGTGGAGATTGATGAAGACCACAAAGAAAGAACAGCCTTTACAGTAGGTCCTTTGGGTTTTTATGAATACAATCGCATGCCGTTTGGACTTTCTAATTCACCAGCAACATACCAGAGACTTATGGAGGAATGCTTAGGAGACTACAATATGACCATATGCGTCATATATCTCGATGACCTGATTGTTTTCTCCGAGACTTATGAACAGCACCTTCAAAGATTAGATTTAGTTTTAACCAGGCTTAAACTGTGCAACATCAAGCTATCGCCACAAAAGTGTACATTTATACAGGAAAAGGTCGTATTTTTAGGACACATAGTTAGCGCTGAAGGAATTGAGACAGATCCCGAGAAGATAGAAAAGGTGAAGAATTGGCCAACACCAAAAGGTCCGGATGAACTAAGATCGTTCCTTGCCTTCGCAGGATACTACAGAAGATTTATAAAAGATTTCAGCAGAATTACAAGTCCCTTGTCGGAGTTACTTCTACCAACAATGAGAAAGAAGAAGAAACACAAAGGCCAAGTCAAGCAGAAAGATTGGAAGTGGACAGGTACAGAGGATAAAATCTTTGAAGACCTGAAAGTGATCTTATCATCACCACCAATACTGGCGTATCCCGATTTCACTTTACCCTTCGAGTTACATACTGACGCCTCAGCAAAAGGATTAGGTGCAGTCTTATATCAGACTCAGGATGGCAAGAAGAGAGTGATAGCTTACGCAAGCAGGTCGTTAAGTAAGTCAGAGAAAAACTACAGCGCTTTTAAGCTCGAATTCCTTGCGCTGAAATGGGCCGTCACTGAGAAATTTACGGATTACCTGACTCTGAATCACTTCACGGTATTAACAGATAACAACCCTTTAACGCACGTTTTGACGACAGCGAAGTTAGACGCAACAGGCCATAGATGGGCTTCCGCGCTAGGTGAATACAACTTTGACATTTTTTACCGACCAGGTGTCAAGAATGTAGATGCGGATACCATGAGTAGATATCCATTCGGGAAGATTAAGTCAGAAGAAGAGGGGGAACTGGTAAAGATAGATGACAAAACGGTTAAAGCAATATGCTCAGCTATAGCCCCCACAGCGTTTGTTGACACTTTACCATGCTTTAATATCAACATTGTCGATGCGACAGAGATTCCCGGACAGAAACTAGCCGTAAAGGAATTACGTGAAGTAAGAAATGCACAAAGGCAAGATCCGTTGATTGAGAGATGGCGGATAGCCGTGATAGATAAGTGTGTCCCAAGAGATACATATACAAAGGAGGATCTTGGAATGAGAAAGCAGTTTAACCAATTGTATATGAAGAGAGGGATATTATATAGAAAGGTGAAAGATGATGAGAGAGAGATTGAGCAGTTAGTTTTGCCACAACAGTATAGGAACGAAGTGCTTAAAGGTTTGCACAGTGATGTTGGACATCCGGGCAAGGAAAGAACCCTAAGGTTACTAAGAGAAAGATTCTTTTGGCCTGGAATGTCAGCTGATGTGGATAAGTGGGTGAGCAAGTGTGATAGGTGTCTCCGTAGGAAATCCCCACGAAATGAAAGAGCTCCTTTAGTTAACATCAACACAACATATCCCCTGGAACTAGTCTGTTTTGATTATCTCACATTGGAACCATCAAAAGGGGGAATTGCAAATATCCTTGTTATAACAGACCATTTTACAAAGTATGCGTTAGCAGTCCCGACTAAGAATCAAACGGCTAGAACAACAGCAGAAGCATTTTACAATAACTTTATAGTGCACTACGGGATTCCTACCAGACTTCATTCCGACCAGGGAGCAAATTTTGAGAGCGATATCATAAAAGAACTGTGTAGACTCACCAATATGAAGAAATCGCACACCACCCCATATCACCCTCAGGGAAATGCAGGTCCGGAGAGGTTCAACAGAACTCTACTAGATATGCTGGGTACGTTGGAAAACGACCAGAAGGCCGACTGGAAAAAGTACATAAGCTCATTGGTGTTTTACTACAACAGCACACCACACGAGACAACTAGGGTTTCGCCTTATGAGCTTATGTATGGCCGTAGACCAAAGCTGCCGGTAGATGTACTGTTTGAGCAAGTAACAGAAGAGAATGCCTCTAAGACGACAAAGGAATATGCGCTAGAGCTGCAAGACAGGATGCAGAAGACAAGGGAGTTGGTTGAAAAGTATTCGGGAAAGGCAAAGAAGAAGCACAAAAAGTATTATGATAGGAAGGCAAAACCAGTAAGAATATCTTGTGGAGACAGAGTTTTGGTAAAGAGAGTGGCTTTTGATGGAAAACATAAGATTTCGGACAGATATGAAGAGGAGTTGTATATTGTTATAGATCAACCTAGACCAGATATTCCAGTGTTCAAAGTTAAATCTGAGAAGAGTGGAAATGAGAGAACTCTGCATAGAAACCTTCTATATAGAATAGTTGGAGATATTGAGGAAGAAAGTGAAGAGGAAAAAGAAGAAACACGGGATGCATCGCAAGAGGATAGAAACGAAGATGAGAGGCTTGACAACAGTGTAGGTTCGAAACCTGTTGAGCAAACAGTTCGAGACGGGGACGCCTGTTTTCCTACTACTGCTGTGGACAAGCAAGGAGGAGTTAGAGGAAATAAAGCGGTATCAGAGGATACTAATGAGGATGATGCTGATGATGATTCAGATGATGGCTGGATCAAAATTGACCATGGATATGAGATGGTAGAGGCAGAATCCGATGATAATGATGAAGAGCTGAATGCAGAGGTAATAACAGTTGAAGACGCAGAGACAGAAGGTGAGAATGGTTTGAGCTCTGAGGGGTCAAACAACGAGACCATAGATGTTGTAGGACATCATGAAGCTGAAGATGGAATAGATGTTGATAGAGAAGTGCTAGATGAAGAAAATGATCAGACAGAGATAGGACAGAATGAACAGGTGGAAGAGGATCAGAATGATGAAGATGGGCATGTAAATGAAACAGAAGAGTTGGATCCCGAACATGAGAATGAAGAAACAGAACATGAGGTCGAAGAAACAGAACATGAGGTTGAAAAAATAGAACAGCCCCCTACTCCAGCTCCTAGACGTTCACAAAGGGAAAAGAAGCCCCCAGATAGGTATGGAGAGTACGTGATGCATCAAATGACACGACCAGTGGATGCCCGTACAAAAACGTTAGATTTACTTGTGAAGTCTGGAGTAATACATGAGATGAATAAAGATACATTACACGAACTTTTAAGTGCAGTTGTACAGTAATTTCTTTATCAAATTTTATCATTTCCTTTCAGATGCAGTTTTAACATTGTTTGATGTTTGGTGTGTCTCGTGATCGGCGACAATTAATTCACTTTTGTTTTCTTTATAGGAAGGAGACATTACACACAATAGTACTAATAAATGCATGGTAGCATTTTTTTTTCTTTGTAGGCGGGGAGGAGAAAGTGAAAATTGGAATCACGAGATAAGGCTTTGTTTGTAATATTTTTAGTAGGTTCAAAGCTGGAGTTGCTTTGTTTTTTTCCTTATGTCAGTTTTGTTCGCTGGTAGATGTTGGTTTTCATTTTTTTCCATTGTAATGACGAGACGTCATTTTTGGTAGCGCGGGAGTATGTAACCGGGTCATTTGTTATGGGATTTGGGTTGAATGGTCATTTTTACATGCCGCTTCACTTTTGGCGCGAAGTCGTCACGGTTCATGGTTTTGTTCAAACCGCCTATGATTTTCGAAGTGGAAACATTATATTTTGAATTGGAATTTGGAAATTTACTTCATCAAGGTTAGTTATTGTTGGATTGATTTATTTCTTCTTTTGCCGATATGTTTTATCGTTGTCCTTGGGGTCGGTTTGCCTTAAAGGATTTGATCGCGATTTTGTTCGGTTGTGTTTGATAATTGTATTCGATTTCTGCGTTTTCCCTGTATCCCTGATCCCGGTCACTCATTGCACCCAATTAATAATAACTTGTTCCTTTTACAGCTAACCTGCACGTGAGATGCGATGAGATGAGATATGTAGAGTGTAGAGCATTCAGTCACACTGATTTGGTAAGTGTATAATCATTTAATTTCAATAATTAGTTTTTTTCTATAAATATTGTGAGAAAAGGAGTAAAGATTATATTTGGTCTGTTTGTAATAGACAAATCCTAAAGTTTGTGTATATTTCATCATTGCAGGTTAGGCGCTGTTTTATTTAATAGTTTTACATTGTATTGTATATGTATTATTTCAGGATGTTGTTAGTACTTTAATGAAGAGAAGTAAATACTCGAAATAATGGAAATGGTGTTGTTATTCGTCCAAACTCACACATAAGGACTATCCGAACCCCGCACCCAACCAATCTGGTTACATATTAACGGTACAAGCTGCAATATCAACGGTACAAACTGCAGTATCAACGATACAAGCTGCAGTTTCAACGATACAAGCTGCAGTATCAACGGTAAGAGCTGCAGTATCAACGATACAAGCTGCAATATCAACGATACAAACTGCAGTTTCATCGATACAGGCTGCAGTATCAACAATACAAGCTGCAGTATCAACGATACAAGCTGCAGTTTCATCGATACAGGCTGCAGTATCAACGATAATAGCTGCAGTATCAACGATACAAGCTGCAGTATCAACGACACAAGCTGCAGTATCAACGATACAAGCTGCAGTGCCAACGGTACAAGCTGCAGTCACAAAGATAAAAGCTGCAGTATCAACGATACAAGCTGCAGTATCAACGATACAAGCTGCAGTATCACTGGTACAAGCTGCAGTATCAACGGTACAAGCTGCAGTATCAACGGTAAAAACTGAAGTATCAACAGTACAAGCTGCAGTATCAACGATACAAGCTGCAGTATCAACGCTACAAGCTGCAGTATCAACGGTCCAAGCTGCAGTATCAAGAGTACAAGCTTCTGTATCAACGATACAAGCTGCAGTATAAATTGTACAAGCTGCAGTATCAACGGTACAAGCTGCAGTATCAACGGTACAAGCTGCAGAATCAACGGTACAAAATTCAGAATCAACGATACAAGCTGCAGTATAAACGATACAAGCTGTAGAATCAACGATACAGGCTGCAGTATCAACGATACAAAATGCAGTCCAACGATACATACTGCAGTATCAACGGTAAAAGCTGCAGTATCAACAATACAAGCTGTAGTATCAACGATACAAGCTGCAGTATCAAGGATACAAGCTGCAGTATCAACGGTACAAACTGCGGTCCAACGGTTCAAGCTGCTGTATCAACGGTACAAGCTGCAGTTTCAACGATACAAGCTGCAGTATCTACAGTACAAGTTGCAGTCCAAACGATACAAGCTGCAGTATCAACGATAAAAGCTGCAGTATCAACGGTACAAGCTGCAGTATCAACGGTAAAAGCTGCAGTATCAACGATACAAGCTCTAGTATAAACGGTACAAGCTGCAGTCCAAACGATACAAGCTTCAGTATCAACGATACAAGCTGTAATATCAACGGTACAAACTAAGGAATCAACGATATAAGCGGCAGTTTCAACGATACAAGCTGCAGTATCAACGGTGAAAGCTGCAGTATCAACGAGACAAGCTGCAATATCAACGATACAAGCTGCAGTTTCATCGATACAGGCTGCAGTATCAACGATACAAGCTGCAGTATCAACGATACAAGCTGCAGTATCAACGATACAAGCTGCAGTATCAACGATACAAGCTGCAGTATCAACGATACAAGCTGCAGTCCCAACGGTACAAGCTGCAGTATCAACGACACAAGCTGCAGTATCAACGGTACAAGCTGCAGTATTAACGGTACAAGCTGCAGTATCAACGGTTCAAGCTGCAGTATCAACGATACAAGCTGTAGTTTCAACGATACAAGCTGCAGTATCAACGATACAAGCTGCAGTATCAACGATACAAGCTGCAGTCCCAAAGGTACAAGCTGCAGTATCAACGATACAAGCTGCAGTATCAACGGTACATGCTGCAGTATTAACAATACAAGCTGCAGTATCAATGATACAAGCTGCAGTCCCAACGGTACAAGCTGTAGTATCAACGATACAATCTGAAGTATGAAAGAATCAAGCTGCAGTATCAACGATACAATCTGCAGTATCAACGGTACAAGCTGCTATATCAACGGTACAAACTGCAGTCCCAACCGTACAAGCTGCAGTTTCAACGATACAAGCTGCAGTATCAACGGTACAAGCTGCAGTATCAACGATACAAGCTGCAATTTCAACGATACAAACTGCAGTTTCATCGATACAGGCTGCAGTATCAACAATACAAGCTGCAGTATCAACGATACAAGCTGCAGTATCAACGATACAAGCTGCAGTTTCATCGATACAGGCTGCAGTGTCAACGATACAAGCTGCAGTATCAACGATACAAGCTGCAGTATCAACGATACAACCTGCAGTATCAACGATACAAGCTGCAGTCCCAACGGTACAATCTGCAGTCACAACGATAAAAGCTGCAGTATCAACGATACAAGCTGCAGTATCAACGATACAAGCTGCAGTATCAACGGTACAAGCTGCAGTATCAACGGTTAAAACTGAAGTATCAACAGTACAAGCTGCAGTATCAATGATACAAGCTGCAGTATCAACGATACAAGCTGCAGTATCAACGGTACAAGCTGCAGTATCATTAGTACAAGCTTCTGTATCAACGATACAAGCTGCAGTATAAACGGTATAAGCTGCAGTATCAACGGTACAAAATTCAGAATCAACGATTCAAGCTGCAGTATCAACGATACAATCTGCAGTATCAAAGGTACAAGCTGCAATATCAACGGTACAAACTGCAGTATCAACGACACAAGCTGCAGTTTCAACGATACAAGCTGCAGTATCAACGGTAAAAAGTGCAGTATCAACGATACAAGCTGCAGTATCAAGGATACAAGATGCAGTATCAACGGTACAAACTGCAGTCCAACGGTTCAAGCTGCTGTATCAACGGTACAAGCTGCAGTTTCAACGATACAAGCTGCAGTATCAAGGATACAAGATGCAGTATCAACGGTACAAACTGCAGTCCAACGGTTCAAGTTGCTGTATCAACGATACAAGCTGCAGTATCAACGGTACAAGCTGCAGTCCAAACGATACAAGCTGCAGTATCAACGATAAAAGCTGCAGTTTAAACGGTACAAGCTGCAGTATCAACGGTACAAGCTGCAGTATCAACGATACAAGCTGCAGTATAAACGGTACAAGCTGCAGTCCCAACGATACAAGCTTCAGTATCAACGATACAAGCTGCAATAGCAACGGTACAAACTGTAGAATCAACGATACAAGCGGCAGTTTCAACGATACAAGCTGCAGTATCAACGGTAAAAGCTGCAGTATCAACGAAACACGCTGCAATATCAACGATACAAGCTGCAGTTTCATCGATACAGGCTGCAGTATCAACGATACAAGCTGCAGTATCAACGATACAAGCTGCAGTATCAACGATACAAGCTGCAGTATCAACGATACAAGCTGCAGTATCATCGATACAAGCTGCAGTCCCAACGGTACAAGCTGCAATATCAACGACACAAGCTGCAGTATCAACGGTACAAGCTGCAGTATAAACGGTACAAGCTGGTGCAGTATCAACGGTACAAGCTGCAGTATTAACGGTAAAAATTGCAGTATCAACAATACAAGCTGCAGTATCAACGATACAAGCTGCAATATCAACGGTACAAACTGCAGTATCAACGATACAAGCTGCAGTTCTAACCATACAACCTGCAGTATCAACGGTAAAAGCTGCAGTATCAACGATACAAGCTGTAATATCAACGATACAAGCTGCAATTTCATCGATACAGGCTGCAGTTTCAACGATACAAGCTGCAGTATCAACGATACAAGCTGCAGTATCAACGGTACAAGCTGCCGTATCAACGATACAAGCTGCAGTATCAACGAAACAAGCTGCAGTATCAACGGTACAAGCTGCAGTATCAACGGTGCAAGCTGCAGTATAAACAGTACAATCTGCAGTATGAACGATTCAAGCTGCAGTATCAATGATACAAGCTGCAGAATCAACGATATAAGCTGCAGTATCAACGGTACAAGCTGCAGTATCAACGGTAAAAACTAAAGTATCAACAGTACAAGCTGCAGTATCAACGATACAAGCTGCAGTATCAACGATACAAGCTGCAGCTCCAACCTTACAAGCTGCAGTATCAACGATACACGCTGCAGTGTCAACGGTACAAGCTGCAGTATCAATGGTATAAGCTGCAGTATCAACGATACAAGCTGCAGTATCAATGATACAAGATGCAGTATCAACGATACAATCTGCAGTATCAACGATAAAAGCTGCAGTTCCAACCTTACAAGCTGCAGTATCAACGATATAAGCTGCAGTATCAATGGTACAAGCTGCAGTATCAACGATACAAGCTGCAGTATCAACGGTACAAGCTGCAGTATCAACGATAAAAGCTGCAGTTTCAACGATACAAGCTGCAGTATCAACGGTACAAACTGCAGTCAGATGGTACAAACTGCAGTATCAACGATACAAGCTGCAGTATCAACGATACAAGCTGCAGTTTCAACGATACAAGCTGCAGTATCAACGGTACAAGCTGCAGTATCGACGGTACAAGCTGCAGTATCAACAATACAATCTGCAGTTTCAACGATAAAAGCTGCAGTATCAACGGTAAAAGCTGCAGTATCAACGATACAAGCTGCAATATCAACGATAAAAGCTGCAGTTTCATCGATACAGGCTGCAGTATCAACGATAGAAGCTGCAGTATCAACGATACAAGCTGCAGTATCAACGATACAAGCTGCAGTCCCAACGGTACAAGCTGCAGTATCAACGACACAAGCTGATTTATATTAAATAATGATAATTAGAGCATTTACATTTTACAGAATGGCTAGTTTAATTTCAGCCAATTTGTGAAAAAATGATTTTGCTTAAAGATTTCATCCTTAATTGTTTTTTGTTGTTTTCTTTTTTTTTTTTTTTTTTTCAAAAGAGGCCTGATGATAATCTGAACATAAAGGTGTTTATTTCAGCCAATCTATGAAATAGTAGTTTTGCTTTAATTCGACGCTTTAAATGAATCTTATCAAAATAATGATAGTTTGAACATGAAAGTTACACAGAATTACTGTTGTTGTTGTTGTTGCTTTTTCAGCCAATCTGAGAAATGAGTATTTCTTTATTTTGCATTAACTTTCAAATAAAATTGACCTTCATGAAATGGCTAGAGCAATGTTTCAGCCATTTCACGAAATGGCTGAAAATTTTAGCCATTTCATGAAATGGCTGAGTGAATCAGTCATTTCATGAATTGGCTAAAAATTTCAGCCATTTCATGAAATGGCTGATTTCACAGATTGGCTGTAACATATATATTATTATTAAATACCAAACTTATATAGCGCTTTTATCATACTGGCGTACGTTCAAAAGCGCTTTACAAACTAAATATATATATATATATATATATATATATACTAAAACAAACATGTACACATAAAATATATCACCAAAACATTATTAACCTTAAAAAACAAACCGAATTATTGATTAAAATAAGAAAACTGTTCAATTTCCATAAATCTGTAAAAATAAATGAGTCTTTAAGGACTTCTTAAAAGATGAAATTGTGGAAATGGCTCTTATCTCAAATGGGAGAGAATTCCACAATACAGGAGCTGCACTCATGAAACTGCGATCTCCATATGTTTTAGTGCAACGTTTTGGTAATACAAGTGTTGTGCCATTTGATCCGGACCTAAGTTCACGGTTTGGTTTTTGTATATGTTTAAAAGAGATGTGATGTATTCTGGCGCTTGTCCATGCAGGGCTTTATATGTATAAGTCAGTATCTTAAATTGGATTCTGTAATGTACAGGTATCCAGTGCAATTCCTTCAACACTGGTGTTATGTGATGCCGTCTCGATGTTCTGGCGACTATACGAGCTGAAGTATTTTGGACTATCTGTAACTTATTCAGAGTTTTCTTTGGTAACCCAAAGAGTAAAGAGTTACAGTAATCTAACCTTGACGTGACCAATGAGTTGACAAGAGACTTAGTGGCATCACCATTTAGATATTTTCTGATACGTCCGATTTGGCGCAGCTGAGAATAACAGGATCTACAAACACTATTTACATGTGATTCCATGTTCATTTGTGAGTCAAAAAGGCACCAAGATTTCTCACAGACTTCGACGATTTTACGTCAGAACTACCGACTTTAATAGATATATTTTCAATTTGGTTCGAATGTTTCTTCGGTGCAAATACTATAAGTTCTGTTTTATCTGCATAAAGCTTGAGCATGTTATGGTTCATCCATTCTGTGATTTCGGTCAAACATATTTCAACACGTCGTATAGCTTCATCTCTCGAGACATTGTCATAAGGTTTGAACGAGAGGTAAAGCTGCGAATCATCTGCGTAGAAATGATATTCTAGGTCATGCTTTCTGCAGATCATACCTACTGGCTTTGTATACATGACATAATTCTTAGGACCAAGGACGGAACCCTGTGGAACACTGTATTTCATTAGCACTGGGTTTGATAAGACTCCGTTAATAAACACAGATTGATGTCTGTCCGTTAAGTATGACTTCATCCAGGCAAGTGGCTTACCGGAGATATGAAAGTCATGTTCTAAACGACGAAGAAGAATGTCATGGTCTATTGTATCAAACGCTGCCGATAGATCGAGCAGTACGAGAATAGTAATGTTGCCCATATCTAACGATTGCAATATATCATTTTGAACTTTAAATAGAGCTGTTTCAGTTGAGTGAAATTTTCTATAAGCGGACTGGTGAAGTTCGTGTAATTTATTTTCGGACAAGTGTTGTTCTATTTGAACGTCTACTACCTTTTCAAGCACTTTTGAGATGAAAGGTAAATTTGAAACAGGTCGATAGTTCTTCAGTTCATTTTTGTCAAGACCGGGTTTCTTTAACAATGGTTTAACATGTGAACTTTTAAAGAGTCTGGGTACATATGTTGATTCTAATGACGAATTGGCTAGCTTTGTAATAATCTCAACCAGATCATCAATGTACAATTTAAGAAGCCATGTAGGGATTTGATCTAACTCACAGCTTTTGGTTGGAGATTGAACTATGATGCGTATAAAGCCGCAGACATTTTTTGGCATCATAACTCAGATCATGCGATTTAATTCAGAAAATCGAACAGGGTCGTGTTTTTGTTTACTTGATCGGTCAGTATTTGTGCGTGCCGAAATAAATAAAAGTAAAAAAATGGCTTTTGTATTTCAATAGTGCAGAAATTGCTTTCTTTCATATAAAATTATACCTTAATCCTATGACAACACACACAGAGTCCATTTGCTTGGAAATCTAAATATTTGTTGATGCAAGAGATTCTCAGCATACACATCCGTTTGTGAAGTTGTGGGGCACAAAACCCTGGTCGTATTGACTAGAATCAGAGACGTAATTACAAATTTTTCTGGGAATGCACCCATTGGAAAGAACTTAAAAATAAGCGTGCCCTTATATTCCCTCAACAGCTAGACTCAACAACAGGTATTGTTTCCTTGATCATATCAGTTATTCTTGGATAACTATTTACGTCGAATAACTATTGTGGTATATTTCATTCGTCAATTGATGCGAAATATATCGTGCATCTTCGGCGTCATCAGTGGCATCGGTAATTGACAAGGACATCCAGATCTTTAAAATCCGGATACCCTTGTCGACTTGCATTGTAATGGGACACGCTGAAGATGGAGGAAAAATTACACAAAGTGTTTGGTATCTAATAATTGGTGGAATACCTCAATCATCTGCCAGATTTGACAACGCTTTTAGGGAGACCTCTTTTTTTGAAAGGGTTGGAGTATGATAAAAATCTAAAATCGCAGAGCAGTTTTGTTTCATGATCTCTAAAATCTTTAATATGGACTCTCCCGAGTATTCTCCCGAGATAATGCTGTGCACCATGCAACTTAGCCTGGATTCTAGTCTAACAATGTCTTGCTGTTCCTCTATTCCTGTTCACAGGTGCCGCAATTTTACATATATCGATGTCTTTGAATCATATCCATCGCATTGTATATTACCGACGACTAGACCCAGGCTACACACAAAGTTCTACCTGTACATAGACTACATCAGGCCCCGATTTCTCGGAAAAACTTTAGTACGTTGTCATGCTCAAATCTGAGCACCGTGCTCAAATCACACGAAATCCACGAGAAATTAATCGAATACCCTTCAACGTTGGAGAGTATTCTTTTGAAGTTGAGCATGTTCTCATGAGTATGTACTTAAGTTTTTTTGGGGGAAACCAGGGCCTGGTCTGTTTTAATGTGTAAATTGACTAGTCTGTGCCCATGTTAAGCGAATCAAGTTTAGTTGAAGAACCATTTTCGTCACACTACGAGAACGGGTGTTCCAGTAAAACCGTTCCTACTTTCTCGTTTTTATGATACCGTATCACGTTTAGACATATTCAAACAATGCTATCAATAGCTTTCACAGAATAAAACACGTCAAAGTGTATGCTCTGTAACCTACAGTATATACCATGATTCTGCCATTGCGTGTTAAGGAGGGGGGTCAAAACGTTTAGAGCCTCGCATAGACAGAACCAGATATTTGTATTAAAACTTTTTTTTTTGTTTTTTCCACTTAGACTTCTTCGAACTCCATACTATACTATCGTTGAACCTGTAACTTATACCGTTGATACTGCAGCTTGTACCGTTGATACTGCAGCTGGTACCGTTGATACTGCAGCTTGTATCGGTGGGACTGCAGCTTTTACCGTTGATACTGCAGCTTGTACCGTTGATACTGCACCTTATATCGTTGATACTGCAGCTTGTACCGTTGATACTGCAGTTGTACCGTTGAAACTGCAGCTTGTATCGTAGGGAATGCAGCTTGTATCGTTGGGACTGCAGCTTGTACTGTTGATACAACAGCTTGTACCGTTGATACTGCAGTTTGTACCGTTGATACTGCAGTTTGTATCGTTGGGACTGCGGCTTGTACCATTGATACTGCAGCTTGTACCGTTAATTATGCAGTTTGTACCGTTGATACTGCAGTTTTTACCCTTGATACTGTAGCTTTTACCGTTGAAACTGCAGCTTGTACCGTTGATACTGCAGCTTGTACCGGTGATACTGCAGATTGTACCGTTGGGAATGCAGCTTGTATCGTTGATACTGCAGCTTGTATCGTTGAACCTGTAACTTAAACCGTTGATACTGCAGCTTGTACCGTTGATACTGCAGCTGGTACCGTTGATACTGCAGCTTGTATCGGTGGGACTGCAGCTTTTACCGTTGATACTGCAGCTTGTACCGTTGATACTGCAGTTGTACCGTTGAAACTGCAGCTCGTTCCGTTGGGACTGCAGCTTGTATCGTTGATACTGCAGCTTGTACCGTTGATACTGCAGCTTGTACCGTTGATACTGCGGCTTGTACCGTTGATACGGCAGCTTGTATCGTTGATACTACACCTTGTATCGTTGATACTGCAGCTTGTATCATTGGTATTGCAGCTTGTACCGTTGTTACTGAAGCTTGTATCGTTGATACTGGAGATTGTACCGTTGATACTGCAGCTTGTATCGTTGATACAGCAGCTTTTATCGTTGATACTGCAGCTTGTACCGTTGATACTGCAGCTTGAATCGTTGATACTGCAGCTTGTACCGTTGATACTGCAGGTTTTATCGTTGATACTGCAGCTTGTATCGCTGATACTGCAGCTTGTACCGTTGAACCTACAGCTTTTATCGTTGATACTGCAGCTTGTATCGTTGATACTGCAGCTTGTATCGTTGATACTGCAGCTTGTACCGTTGATACTGCAGCTTGTACCGTTGATACTGCGGCTTGTACCGTTGATACGGCAGCTTGTATCGTTGATACTACACCTTGTATCGTTGATACTGCAGCTTGTATCATTGGTATTGCAGCTTGTACCGTTGTTACTGAAGCTTGTATCGTTGATACTGGAGATTGTACCGTTGATACTGCAGCTTGTATCGTTGATACAGCAGCTTTTATCGTTGATACTGCAGCTTGTACCGTTGATACTGCAGCTTGAATCGTTGATACTGCAGCTTGTACCGTTGATACTGCAGCTTTTATCGTTGATACTGCAGCTTGTATCGCTGATACTGCAGCTTGTACCGTTGAACCTACAGCTTGTTCCGTTGATACTGCAGCTTTTATCGTTGATACTGCAGCTTGTATCGTTGATACTGCAGCTTGTACCGTTGATACTGCAGCTTGTACCGTTGATGCTGCAGTTTGGGATTGCCCAAAACATTTCAAGTAATGTAATGAATAAACATTAACGATCTAGAACAATTCGTTTATAGTATAAAAATAATATAAAACACTAGTTCGGAAATGGTTGACATGGTTACACGAAGAACACATAGGCCTATCTACACGTTTAGACTTACTACGCCTCGCCACCTATAAATTCTGATGGGTTACTGTACACTAATAGGCCTCGGATTGGAAAGACTGGGGGAATAACTTCAATTAATTAGTCACAGAAAATCTTATTCAATAAATAAAAAAGGTGATTGGCATGGTAAATTGTTACGTTCACGTTTGTAGGAACAATAAGATTTTCTGTGACTAATTAATTAATTAACAGACTAGCATGTACATATCTAAGTATATACATGTATTGATACCTTCATGGGCACTTAAGACCTTCGTATATACCATAATCGTATACCAGAACTGCAATCAGACTGATGATTGTGATATTATTTTTCTCCATAGAATGGAATGATCCGTTCCTAATTACATTTTATATACATGTTTGAATGTTCTCGTAAGGCCACCCAAATCACGTAAACACCCAAATTGCAATAATGGAATTTAACGTTCGGTTTATAGAATGAAACTACACCATTTATTAATGAACGAAACATGTTGAAACATAAATACCTATAGCTCAAAGTTCATAACTCTAGTCTTGTATACAAACTGCAGTATCAACGGTACAAGCTGCAGTATCAACGATACAAGCTGCAGTATAAACGGTACAAGCTACAGTCCCAACGATACAAGCTTCAGTATCAACGATACAAGCTGCAATATCAACGGTACAAACTGTAGTATCAACGACACAAGCGGTAGTTTCAACGAAACAAGCTGCAGTATCAACGTTAAAAGCTGCAGTATCAACGAAACAAGCTCAATATCAACGATACAAGCTGCAGTTTCATCGATACAGGCTGCAGTATCAACGATACAAGCTGCAGTATCAACGATACAAGCTGCAGTATCAACGATACAACCTGCAATATCAACGATACAAGCTGCAGTATCAACGATACAAGCTGCAGTCCCAACGGTACAAGCTGCAGTATCAACGATACAAGCTGCAGTATCAACGGTAAAAGCTGCAGTATTAACGGTACAAGCTGCAGTATCAACGGTTCAAGCTGCAGTATCAACGGTACAAGCTGCAGATTAACGGTACAAGCTGCTGTATCAACGGTACAAGCTGCAGTATCAACGATACAAGCTGTAGTTTCAACGATACAAGCTGCAGTATCAACGATACAAGCTGCAGTATCAACGATACAAGCTGCAGTCCCAAAGGTACAAGCTGCAGTATCAACGATACAAGCTGCAGTATCAACGGTACAAGCTGCAGTATTAACAATACAAGCTGCAGTATCAATGATAAAAGCTGCAGTCCCAACGGTACAAGCTGCAGTATCAACGATACAATCTGCAGTATGAACGATTCAAGCTGCAGTATCAACGATACAATCTGCAGTATCAACGGTACAAGCTGCAATATCAACGGTACAAACTGCAGTATCAACGATACAAGCTGCAGTTTCAACGATACAAGCTGCAGTATCAACGGTAAGAGCTGCAGTATCAACGATACAAGCTGCAATATCAACGATACAAACTGCAGTTTCATCGATACAGGCTGCAGTATCAACAATACAAGCTGCAGTATCAACGATACAAGCTGCAGTATCAACGATACAAGCTGCAGTTTCATCGATACAGGCTGCAGTATCAACGATAATAGCTGCAGTATCAACGATACAAGCTGCAGTATCAACGACACAAGCTGCAGTATCAACGATACAAGCTGCAGTGCCAACGGTACAAGCTGCAGTCACAAAGATAAAAGCTGCAGTATCAACGATACAAGCTGCAGTATCAACGATACAAGCTGCAGTATCACTGGTACAAGCTGCAGTATCAACGGTACAAGCTGCAGTATCAACGGTAAAAACTGAAGTATCAACAGTACAAGCTGCAGTATCAACGATACAAGCTGCAGTATCAACGCTACAAGCTGCAGTATCAACGGTCCAAGCTGCAGTATCAACAGTACAAGCTGCAGTATCAACGGTACAAGCTGCAGTATCAACGGTACAAGCTGCAGAATCAACGGTACAAAATTCAGAATCAACGATACAAGCTGCAGTATAAACGATACAAGCTGTAGAATCAACGATACAGGCTGCAGTATCAACGGTAAAAGCTGCAGTATCAACAATACAAGCTGTAGTATCAACGATACAAGCTGCAGTATCAAGGATACAAGCTGCAGTATCAACGGTACAAACTGCAGTCCAACGGTTCAAGCTGCTGTATCAACGGTACAAGCTGCAGTTTCAACGATACAAGCTGCAGTATCTACAGTACAAGTTGCAGTCCAAACGATACAAGCTGCAGTATCAACGATAAAAGCTGCAGTATCAACGGTACAAGCTGCAGTATCAACGGTAAAAGCTGCAGTATCAACGATACAAGCTCTAGTATAAACGGTACAAGCTGCAGTCCCAACGATACAAGCTTCAGTATCAACGATACAAGCTGTAATATCAACGGTACAAACTAAGGAATCAACGATATAAGCGGCAGTTTCAACGATACAAGCTGCAGTATCAACGGTGAAAGCTGCAGTATCAACGAGACAAGCTGCAATATCAACGATACAAGCTGCAGTTTCATCGATACAGGCTGCAGTATCAACGATACAAGCTGCAGTATCAACGATACAAGCTGCAGTATCAACGATACAAGCTGCAGTATCAACGATACAAGCTGCAGTATCAACGATACAAGCTGCAGTCCCAACGGTACAAGCTGCAGTATCAACGACACAAGCTGCAGTATCAACGGTACAAGCTGCAGTATTAACGGTACAAGCTGCAGTATCAACGGTTCAAGCTGCAGTATCAACGATACAAGCTGTAGTTTCAACGATACAAGCTGCAGTATCAACGATACAAGCTGCAGTATCAACGATACAAGCTGCAGTCCCAAAGGTACAAGCTGCAGTATCAACGATACAAGCTGCAGTATCAACGGTACATGCTGCAGTATTAACAATACAAGCTGCAGTATCAATGATACAAGCTGCAGTCCCAACGGTACAAGCTGTAGTATCAACGATACAATCTGAAGTATGAAAGAATCAAGCTGCAGTATCAACGATACAATCTGCAGTATCAACGGTACAAGCTGCAATATCAACGGTACAAACTGCAGTCCCAACCGTACAAGCTGCAGTTTCAACGATACAAGCTGCAGTATCAACGGTAAAAGCTGCAGTATCAACGATACAAGCTGCAATTTCAACGATACAAACTGCAGTTTCATCGATACAGGCTGAAGTATCAACAATACAAGCTGCAGTATCAACGATACAAGCTGCAGTATCAACGATACAAGCTGCAGTTTCATCGATACAGGCTGCAGTGTCAACGATACAAGCTGCAGTATCAACGATACAAGCTGCAGTATCAACGATACAACCTGCAGTATCAACGATACAAGCTGCAGTCCCAACGGTACAATCTGCAGTCACAACGATAAAAGCTGCAGTATCAACGATACAAGCTGCAGTATCAACGGTACAAGCTGCAGTATCAACGGTTAAAACTGAGGTATCAACAGTACAAGCTGCAGTATCAACGATACAAGCTGCAGTATCAACGATACAAGCTGCAGTATCAACGGTACAAGCTGCAGTATCATTAGTACAAGTTTCTGTATCAACGATACAAGCTGCAGTATAAACGGTATAAGCTGCAGTATCAACGGTACAAAATTCAGAATCAACGATTCAAGCTGCAGTATCAACGATACAATCTGCAGTATCAACGGTACAAGCTGCAATATCAACGGTACAAACTGCAGTATCAACGACACAAGCTGCAGTTTCAACGATACAAGCTGCAGTATCAACGGTAAAAGCTGCAGTATCAACGATACAAGCTGCAGTATCAAGGATACAAGATGCAGTATCAACGGTACAAACTGCAGTCCAACGGTTCAAGCTGCTGTATCAACGGTACAAGCTGCAGTTTCAACGATACAAGCTGCAGTATCAAGGATACAAGATGCAGTATCAACGGTACAAACTGCAGTCCAACGGTTCAAGTTGCTGTATCAACGATACAAGCTGCAGTATCAACGGTACAAGCTGCAGTCCAAACGATACAAGCTGCAGTATCAACGATAAAAGCTGCAGTTTAAACGGTACAAGCTGCAGTATCAACGGTACAAGCTGCAGTATCAACGATACAAGCTGCAGTATAAACGGTACAAGCTGCAGTCCCAACGATACAAGCTTCAGTATCAACAATACAAACTGCAATAGCAACGGTACAAACTGTAGAATCAACGATACAAGCGGCAGTTTCAACTATACAAGCTGCAGTATCAACGGTAAAAGCTGCAGTATCAACGAAACACGCTGCAATATCAACGATACAAGCTGCAGTTTCATCGATACAGGCTGCAGTATCAACGATACAAGCTGCAGTATCAACGATACAAGCTGCAGTATCAACGATACAAGCTGCAGTATCAACGATACAAGCTGCAGTATCAACGATACAAGCTGCAGTATCATCGATACAAGCTGCAGTCCCAACGGTACAAGCTGCAATATCAACGACACAAGCTGCAGTATCAACGGTACAAGCTGCAGTATAAACGGTACAAGCTGGTGCAGTATCAACGGTACAAGCTGCAGTATTAACGGTAAAAATTGCAGTATCAACAATACAAGCTGCAGTATCAACGATACAAGCTGCAATATCAACGGTACAAACTGCAGTATCAACGATACAAGCTGCAGTTCTAACCATACAACCTGCAGTATCAACGGTAAAAGCTGCAGTATCAACGATACAAGCTGTAATATCAACGATACAAGCTGCAATTTCATCGATACAGGCTGCAGTTTCAACGATACAAGCTGCAGTATCAACGGTACAAGCTGCCGTATCAACGATACAAGCTGCAGTATCAACGAAACAAGCTGCAGTATCAACGGTACAAGCTGCAGTATCAACGGTGCAAGCTGCAGTATAAACAGTACAATCTGCAGTATGAACGATTCAAGCTGCAGTATCAATGATACAAGCTGAAGAATCAACGATATAAGCTGCAGTATCAACGGTACAAGCTGCAGTATCAACGGTAAAAACTAAAGTATCAACAGTACAAGCTGCAGTATCAACGATACAAGCTGCTTTATCAACGATACAAGCTGCAGCTCCAACCTTACAAGCTGCAGTATCAACGATACACGCTGCAGTGTCAACGGTACAAGCTGCAGTATCAATGGTACAAGCTGCAGTATCAACGATACAAGCTGCAGTATCAATGATACAAGATGCAGTATCAACGATGCAAGCTGCAGTATCAACGATAAAAGCTGCAGTTCCAACCTTACAAGCTGCAGTATCAACGATATAAGCTGCAGTATCAATGGTACAAGCTGCAGTATCAACGATACAAGCTGCAGTATCAACGGTACAAGCTGCAGTATCAACGATAAAAGCTGCAGTATCAACGATACAAGCTGCAGTATCAACGGTACAAACTGCAGTCAGATGGTACAAACTGCAGTATCAACGATACAAGCTGCAGTATCAACGATACAAGCTGCAGTTTCAACGATACAAGCTGCAGTATCAACGGTACAAGCTGCAGTATCGACGGTACAAGCTGCAGTATCAACAATACAATCTGCAGTTTCAACGATAAAAGCTGCAGTATCAACGGTAAAAGCTGCAGTATCAACGATACAAGCTGCAATATCAACGATAAAAGCTGCAGTTTCATCGATACAGGCTGCAGTATCAACGATACAAGCTGCAGTATCAACGATACAAGCTGCAGTATCAACGATACAAGCTGCAGTCCCAACGGTACAAGCTGCAGTATCAACGACACAAGCTGATTTATATTAAATAATGATAATTAGAGCATTTACATTTTACAGAATGGCTAGTTTAATTTCAGCCAATTTGTGAAAAAATGATTTTGCTTAAAGTATTCACCCTTAATTGTTTTTTGTTGTTTTCTTTTTTTTTTTTCAAAAGAGGCCTGATGATAATCTGAACATAAAGGTGTTTATTTCAGCCAATCTATGAAATAGTAGTTTTGCTTTAATTCGACGCTTTAAATGAATCTTATCAAAATAATGATAGTTTGAACATGAAAGTTACACAGAATTACTGTTGTTGTTGTTGCTTTTTCAGCCAATCTGAGAAATGAGTATTTCTTTATTTTGCATTAACTTTCAAATAAAATTGACCTTTTTAGATAAAAAGAAAGAAAAAATTAACATGAAGCTGTTACACAGAACGACTGATTAACTGTCAACTAATCTGTGTAATAATGATTTTGCTTCAAATTTATCTCATTTTCTTTTAAAAGATATATCATATTTTGATGTTAATATTTCAAGTGAAAACAAATAATTAAATATTAAATTGTCATTAGAGTAGAAATATACATGTAGTAGTAAAGCACAATATTCATTAAACGTAAAAATGATAAAAATTGCAAAAGTACTGTAGTTTCACTAGTCTTGAAATAACGTTCAATCCAATTTTATTCACATTTCCCTATTTCAGCCATTTCATGAAATGGCTAGAGCAATATTTCAGCCATTTCACGAAATGGCTGAAAATTTTAGCCATTTCATGAAATGGCTGAGTGAATCAGTCATTTCATGAATTGGCTAAAAATTTCAGCCATTTCATGAAATGGCTGATTTCACAGATTGGCTGTAACATATATATTATTATTAAATACCAAACTTATATAGCGCTTTTATCATACTGGCGTACGTTCAAAAGCGCTTTACAAACTAAATATATATATATATATATGTACTAAAACAAACATGTACACATAAAATATATCACCAAAACATTATAAACCTTAAAAAACAAACCGAATTATTGATTAAAATAAGAAAACTGTTCAATTTCCATAAATCTGTAAAAATAAATGAGTCTTTAAGGACTTCTTAAAAGATGAAATTGTGGAAATGGCTCTTATCTCAAATGGGAGAGAATTCCACAATACAGGAGCTGCACTCATGAAACTGCGATCTCCATATGTTTTAGTGCAACGTTTTGGTAATACAAGTGTTGTGCCATTTGATCCGGACCTAAGTTCACGGTTTGGTTTGTATATGTTTAAAAGAGATGTGATGTATTCTGGCGCTTGTCCATGCAGGGCTTTATATGTATAAGTCAGTATCTTAAATTGGATTCTGTAATGTACAGGTATCCAGTGCAATTCCTTCAACACTGGTGTTATGTGATGGCGTCTCGGTGTTCTGGCGACTATACGAGCTGAAGTATTTTGGACTATCTGTAACTTATTCAGAGTTTTCTTTGGTAACCCAAAGAGTAAAGAGTTACAGTAATCTAACCTTGACGTGACCAATGAGTTGACAAGAGACTTAGTGGCATCACCATTTAGATATTTTCTGATACGTCCGATTTGGCGCAGCTGAGAATAACAGGATCTACAAACACTATTTACATGTGATTCCATGTTCATTTGTGAGTCAAAAAGGCACCAAGATTTCTCACAGACTTCGACGATTTTACGTCAGAACTACCGACTTTAATAGATATATTTTCAATTTGGTTCGAATGTTTCTTCGGTGCAAATACTATAAGTTCTGTTTTATCTGCATAAAGCTTGAGCATGTTATGGTTCATCCATTCTGTGATTTCGGTCAAACATATTTCAACACGTCGTATAGCTTCATCTCTCGAGACATTGTCATAAGGTTTGAACGAGAGGTAAAGCTGCGAATCATCTGCGTAGAAATGATATTCTAGGTCATGCTTTCTGCAGATCATACCTACTGGCTTTGTATACATGACATAATTCTTAGGACCAAGGACGGAACCCTGTGGAACACTGTATTTCATTAGCACTGGGTTTGATAAGACTCCGTTAATAAACACAGATTGATGTCTGTCCGTTAAGTATGACTTCATCCAGGCAAGTGGCTTACCGGAGATATGAAAGTCATGTTCTAAACGACGAAGAAGAATGTCATGGTCTATTGTATCAAACGCTTCCGATAGATCGAGCAGTACGAGAATAGTAATGTTGCCCATATCTAACGATTGCAATATATCATTTTGAACTTTAAATAGAGCTGTTTCAGTTGAGTGAAATTTTCTATAAGCGGACTGGTGAAGTTCGTGTAATTTATTTTCGGACAAGTGTTGTTCTATTTGAACGTCTACTACCTTTTCAAGCACTTTTGAGATGAAAGGTAAATTTGAAACAGGTCGATAGTTCTTCAGTTCATTTTTGTCAAGACCGGGTTTCTTTAACAATGGTTTAACATGTGAACTTTTAAAGAGTCTGGGTACATATGTTGATTCTAATGACGAATTGGCTAACTTTGTAATAATCTCAACCAGATCATCAATGTACAATTTAAGAAGCCATGTAGGGATTGGATCTAACTCACAGCTTTTGGTTGGAGATTGAACTATGATGCGTTAAAAGCCGCAGACATTTTTTGGCATCATAACTCAGATCATGCGATTTAATTCAGAAAATCGAACAGGGTCGTGTTTTTGTTTACTTGATCGGTCAGTATTTGTGCGTGCCGAAATAAATAAAAGTAAAAAAATGGCTTTTGTATTTCAATAGTGCAGAAATTGCTTTCTTTCATATAAAATTATACCTTAATCCTATGACAACACACACAGAGTCCATTTGCTTGGAAATCTAAATATTTGTTGATGCAAGAGATTCTCAGCATACACATCCGTTTGTGAAGTTGTGGGGCACAAAACCCTGGTCGTATTGACTAGAATCAGAGACGTAATTACAAATTTTTCTGGGAATGCACCCATTGGAAAGAACTTAAAAATAAGCGTGCCCTTATATTCCCTCAACAGCTAGACTCAACAACAGGTATTGTTTCCTTGATCATATCAGTTATTCTTGGATAACTATTTACGTCGAATAACTATTGTGGTATATTTCATTCGTCAATTGATGCGAAATATATCGTGCATCTTCGGCGTCATCAGTGGCATCGGTAATTGACAAGGACATCCAGATCTTTAAAATCCGGATACCCTTGTCGACTTGCATTGTAATGGGACACGCTGAAGATGGAGGAAAAATTACACAAAGTGTTTGGTATCTAATAATTGGTGGAATACCTCAATCATCTGCCAGATTTGACAACGCTTTTAGGGAGACCTCTTTTTTGAAAGGGTTGGAGTATGATAAAAATCTAGAATCGCAGAGCAGTTTTGTTTCATGATCTCTAAAATCTTTAATATGGACTCTCCCGAGTATTCTCCCGAGATAATGCTGTGCACCATGCAACTTAGCCTGGATTCTAGTCTAACAATGTCTTGCTGTTCCTCTATTCCTGTTCACAGGTGCCGCAATTTTACATATATCGATGTCTTTGAATCATATCCATCGCATTGTATATTACCGACGACTAGACCCAGGCTACACACAAAGTTCTACCTGTACATAGACTACATCATGCCCCGATTTCTCGGAAAAACTTTAGTACGTTGTCATGCTCAAATCTGAGCACCGTGCTCAAATCACACGAAATCCACGAGAAATTAATCGGATACCCTTCAACGTTGGAGAGTATTCTTTTGAAGTTGAGCATGTTCTCATGAGTATGTACTTAAGTTTTTTGGGGGGAAACCAGGGCCTGGTCTGTTTTAATGTGTAAATTGACTAGTCTGTGCCCATGTTAAGCGAATCAAGTTTAGTTGAAGAACCATTTTCGTCACACTACGAGAACGGGTGTTCCAGTAAAACCGTTCCTACTTTCTCGTTTTTATGATACCGTATCACGTTTAGACATATTCAAACAATGCTATCAATAGCTTTCACAGAATAAAACACGTCAAAGTGTATGCACTGTAACCTACAGTATATACCATGATTCTGCCATTGCGTGTTAAGGAGGGGGGTCAAAGCGTTTAGAGCCTCGCATAGACAGAACCAGATATTTGTATTAAAACTTTTTTTTTTTTTTTTGTTTTTTCCACTTAGACTTCTTCGAACTCCATACTATACTATCGTTGAACCTGTAACTTATACCGTTGATACTGCAGCTTGTACCGTTGATACTGCAGCTGGTACCGTTGATACTGCAGCTTGTATCGGTGGGACTGCAGCTTTTACCGTTGATACTGCAGCTTGTACCGTTGATACTGCACCTTATATCGTTGATACTGCAGCTTGTACCGTTGATACTGCAGTTGTACCGTTGAAACTGCAGCTTGTATCGTAGGGAATGCAGCTTGTATCGTTGGGACTGCAGCTTGTACTGTTGATACAACAGCTTGTACCGTTGATACTGCAGTTTGTACCGTTGATACTGCAGTTTGTATCGTTGGGACTGCAGCTTGTACCATTGATACTGCAGCTTGTACCGTTAATTATGCAGTTTGTACCGTTGATACTGCAGTTTTTACCCTTGATACTGTAGCTTTTACCGTTGAAACTGCAGCTTGTACCGTTGATACTGCAGCTTGTACCGTTGATACTGCAGATTGTACCGTTGGGAATGCAGCTTGTATCGTTGATACTGCAGCTTGTATCGTTGAACCTGTAACTTATACCGTTGATACTGCAGCTTGTACCGTTGATACTGCAGCTGGTACCGTTGATACTGCAGCTTGTATCGGTGGGACTGCAGCTTTTACCGTTGATACTGCAGCTTGTACCGTTGATACTGCAGTTGTACCGTTGAAACTGCAGCTCGTTCCGTTGGGACTGCAGCTTGTATCGTTGATACTGCAGCTTGTACCGTTGATACTGCAGCTTGTACCGTTGATACTGCGGCTTGTACCGTTGATACGGCAGCTTGTATCGTTGATACTACACCTTGTATCGTTGATACTGCAGCTTGTATCATTGGTATTGCAGCTTGTACCGTTGTTACTGAAGCTTGTATCGTTGATACTGGAGATTGTACCGTTGATACTGCAGCTTGTATCGTTGATACAGCAGCTTTTATCGTTGATACTGCAGCTTGTACCGTTGATACTGCAGCTTGAATCGTTGATACTGCAGCTTGTACCGTTGATACTGCAGCTTTTATCGTTGATACTGCAGCTTGTATCGCTGATACTGCAGCTTGTACCGTTGAACCTACAGCTTGTACCGTTGATACTGCAGCTTGTATCGTTGATACTGCAGCTTGTATCGTTGATACTGCAGCTTGTACCGTTGATACTGCAGCTTGTACCGTTGATGCTGCAGTTTGGGATTGCCCAAAACATTTCAAGTAATGTAATGAATAAACATTAACGATCTAGAACAATTCGTTTATAGTATAAAAATAATATAAAACACTAGTTCGGAAATGGTTGACATGGTTACACGAAGAACACATAGGCCTATCTACACGTTTAGACTTACTACGCCTCGCCACCTATAAATTCTGATGGGTTACTGTACACTAATAGGCCTCGGATTGGAAAGACTGGGGGCATAACTTCAATTAATTAGTCACAGAAAATCTTATTCAATAAATAAAAAAGGTGATTGGCATGGTAAATTGTTACGTTCACGTTTGTAGGAACAATAAGATTTTCTGTGACTAATTAATTAATTAACAGACTAGCATGTACATATCTAAGTATATACATGTATTGATACCTTCATGGGCACTTAAGACCTTCGTATATACCATAATCGTATACCAGAACTGCAATCAGACTGATGATTGTGATATTATTTTTCTCCATAGAATGGAATGATCAGTTCCTAATTACATTTTATATACATGTTTGAATGTTCTCGTAAGGCCACCCAAATCACGTAAACACCCAAATTGCAATAATGGAATTTAACGTTCGGTTTATAGAATGAAACTACACCATTTATTAATGAACGAAACATGTTGAAACATAAATACCTATAGCTCAAAGTTCATAACTCTAGTCTTGTATACAAACTGAAGTATCAACGGTACAAGCTGCAGTATCAACGATACAAGCTGCAGTATAAACGGTACAAGCTACAGTCCCAACGATACAAGCTTCAGTATCAACGATACAAGCTGCAATATCAACGGTACAAACTGTAGTATCAACGACACAAGCGGTAGTTTCAACGAAACAAGCTGCAGTATCAACGTTAAAAGCTGCAGTATCAACGAAACAAGCTCAATATCAACGATACAAGCTGCAGTTTCATCGATACAGGCTGCAGTATCAACGATACAAGCTGCAGTATCAACGATACAAGCTGCAGTATCAACGATACAACCTGCAGTATCAACGATACAAGCTGCAGTATCAACGATACAAGCTGCAGTCCCAACGGTACAAGCTGCAGTATCAACGACACAAGCTGCAGTATCAACGGTACAAGCTGCAGTATTAACGGTACAAGCTGCAGTATCAACGGTTCAAGCTGCAGTATCAACGATACAAGCTGTAGTTTCAACGATACAAGCTGCAGTATCAACGATACAAGCTGCAGTATCAACGATACAAGCTGCAGTCCCAAAGGTACAAGCTGCAGTATCAACGATACAAGCTGCAGTATCAACGGTACATGCTGCAGTATTAACAATACAAGCTGCAGTATCAATGATACAAGCTGCAGTCCCAACGGTACAAGCTGTAGTATCAACGATACAATCTGAAGTAGGAAAGAATCAAGCTGCAGTATCAACGATACAATCTGCAGTATCAACGGTACAAGCTGCAATATCAACGGTACAAACTGCAGTCCCAACCGTACAAGCTGCAGTTTCAACGATACAAGCTGCAGTATCAACGGTAAAAGCTGCAGTATCAACGATACAAGCTGCAATTTCAACGATACAAACTGCAGTTTCATCGATACAGGCTGCAGTATCAACAATACAAGCTGCAGTATCAACGATACAAGCTGCAGTATCAACGATACAAGCTGCAGTTTCATCGATACAGGCTGCAGTGTCAACGATACAAGCTGCAGTATCAACGATACAAGCTGCAGTATCAACGATACAACCTGCAGTATCAACGATACAAGCTGCAGTCCCAACGGTACAATCTGCAGTCACAACGATAAAAGCTGCAGTATCAACGATACAAGCTGCAGTATCAACGATACAAGCTGCAGTATCAACGGTACAAGCTGCAGTATCAACGGTTAAAACTGAAGTATCAACAGTACAAGCTGCAGTATCAACGATACAAGCTGCAGTATCAACGATACAAGCTGCAGTATCAACGGTACAAGCTTCAGTATCAACAGTACAAGCTTCTGTATCAACGATACAAGCTGCAGTATAAACGGTACAAGCTGCAGTATCAACGGTACAAAATTCAGAATCAACGATTCAAGCTGCAGTATCAACGATACAATCTGCAGTATCAACGGTACAAGCTGCAATATCAACGGTACAAACTGCAGTATCAACGACACAAGCTGCAGTTTCAACGATACAAGCTGCAGTATCAACGGTAAAAGCTGCAGTATCAACGATACAAGCTGCAGTATCAAGGATACAAGATGCAGTATCAACGGTACAAACTGCAGTCCAACGGTTCAAGCTGCTGTATCAACGGTACAAGCTGCAGTTTCAACGATACAAGCTGCAGTATCAAGGATACAAGATGCAGTATCAACGGTACAAACTGCAGTCCAACGGTTCAAGTTGCTGTATCAACGATACAAGCTGCAGTATCAACGGTACAAGCTGCAGTCCAAACGATACAAGTTGCAGTATCAACGATAAAAGCTGCAGTTTAAACGGTACAAGCTGCAGTATCAACGGTACAAGCTGCAGTATCAACGATGCAAGCTGCAGTATAAACGGTACAAGCTTCAGTCCAAACGATACAAGCTTCAGTATCAACAATACAAGCTGCAATAGCAACGGTACAAACTGTAGAATCAACGATACAAGCGGCAGTTTCAACGATACAAGCTGCAGTATCAACGGTAAAAGCTGCAGTATCAACGAAACACGCTGCAATATCAACGATACAAGCTGCAGTTTCATCGATACAGGCTGCAGTATCAACGATACAAGCTGCAGTATCAACGATACAAGCTGCAGTATCAACGATACAAGCTGCAGTATCAACGATACAAGCTGCAGTATCATCGATACAAGCTGCAGTGCCAACGGTACAAGCTGCAATATCAACGACACAAGCTGCAGTATCAACGGTACAAGCTGCAGTATAAACGGTACAAGCTGGTGCAGTATCAACGGTACAAGCTGCAGTATTAACGGTAAAAATTGCAGTATCAACGCTACAAGCTGCAGTATCAACGGTCCAAGCTGCAGTATCAACAGTACAAGCTTCTGTATCAACAATACAAACTGCTTATAAATGGTACAAGCTGCAGTATCAACGGTACAAGCTGCAGTATCAACGGTACAAGCTGCAGAATCAACGGTACAAAATTCAGAATCAACGATACAAGCTGCAGTATAAACGATACAAGCTGTAGAATCAACGATACAGGCTGCAGTATCAACGGTACAAAATGCAGTCCAACGATACATACTGCAGTATCAACGGTAAAAGCTGCAGTATCAACAATACAAGCTGTAGTATCAACGATACAAGCTGCAGTATCAAGGATACAAGCTGCAGTATCAACGGTACAAACTGCAGTCCAACGGTTCAAGCTGCTGTATCAACGGTACAAGCTGCAGTTTCAACGATACAAGCTGCAGTATCTACAGTACAAGTTGCAGTCCAAACGATACAAGCTGCAGTATCAACGATAAAAGCTGCAGTATCAACGGTACAAGCTGCAGTATCAACGGTAAAAGCTGCAGTATCAACGATACAAGCTCTAGTATAAACGGTACAAGCTGCAGTCCCAACGATACAAGCTTCAGTATCAACGATACAAGCTGTAATATCAACGGTACAAACTAAGGAATCAACGAAACAAGCGGCAGTTTCAACGATACAAGCTGCAGTATCAACGGTGAAAGCTGCAGTATCAACGAGACAAGCTGCAATATCAACGATACAAGCTGCAGTTTCATCGATACAGGCTGCAGTATCAACGATACAAGCTGCAGTATCAACGATACAAGCTGCAGTATCAACGATACAAGCTGCAGTATCCACGATACAAGCTGCAGTATCAACGATACAAGCTGCAGTCCCAACGGTACAAGCTGCAGTATCAACGACACAAGCTGCAGTATCAACGGTACAAGCTGCAGTATTAACGGTACAAGCTGCAGTATCAACGGTTCAAGCTGCAGTATCAACGATACAAGCTGTAGTTTCAACGATACAAGCTGCAGTATCAACGATACAAGCTGCAGTATCAACGATACAAGCTGCAGTCCCAAAGGTACAAGCTGCAGTATCAACGATACAAGCTGCAGTATCAACGGTACATGCTGCAGTATTAACAATACAAGCTGCAGTATCAATGATACAAGCTGCAGTCCCAACGGTACAAGCTGAAGTATCAACGATACAATCTGAAGTATGAAAGAATCAAGCTGCAGTATCAACGATACAATCTGCAGTATCAACGGTACAAGCTGCAATATCAACGGTACAAGCTGCAGTCCCAACCGTACAAGCTGCAGTTTCAACGATACAAGCTGCAGTATCAACGGTAAAAGCTGCAGTATCAACGATACAAGCTGCAATTTCAACGATACAAACTGCAGTTTCATTGATACAGGCTGCAGTATCAACAATACAAGCTGCAGTATCAACGATACAAGCTGCAGTATCAACGATACAAGCTGCAGTATCAACGATACAACCTGCAGTATCAACGAAACAAGCTGCAGTCCCAACGGTACAATCTGCAGTCACAACGATAAAAGCTGCAGTATCAACGATACAAGCTGCAGTATCAACGATACAAGCTGCAGTATCAACGGTACAAGCTGCAGTATCAACGGTTAAAACTGAAGTATCAACAGTACAAGCTGCAGTATCAACGATACAAGCTGCAGTATCAACGATACAAGCTGCAGTATCAACGGTACAAGCTGCAGTATCAACAGTACAAGCTTCTGTATCAACGATACAAGCTGCAGTTTCAACGATACAAGCTGCAGTATCAACGGTAAAAGCTGCAGTATCAAAGATACAAGCTGCAGTATCAAGGATACAAGATGCAGTATCAACGGTACAAACTGCAGTCCAACGGTTCAAGCTGCTGTATCAACGGTACAAGCTGCAGTTTCAACGATACAAGCTGCAGTATCAAGGATAAAAGATGCAGTATCAACGGTACAAACTGCAGTCCAACGGTTCAAGTTGCTGTATCAACGATATAAGCTGCAGTATCAACGGTACAAGCTGCAGTCCAAACGATACAAGTTGCAGTATCAACGATAAAAGCTGCAGTTTAAACGGTACAAGCTGCAGTATCAACGGTACAAGCTGCAGTATCAACGATACAAGCTGCAGTATAAACGGTACAAGCTGCAGTCCCAACGATACAAGCTTCAGTATCAACAATACAAGCTGCAATAGCAACGGTACAAACTGTAGAATCAACGATACAAGCGGCAGTTTCAACGATACAAGCTGCAGTATCAACGGTAAAAGCTGCAGTATCAACGAAACACGCTGCAATATCAACGATACAAGCTGCAGTTTCATCGATACAGGCTGCAGTATCAACGATACAAGCTGCAGTATCAACGATACAAGCTGCAGTATCAACGATACAAGCTGCAGTATCAACGATACAAGCTGCAGTATCATCGATACAAGCTGCAGTCCCAACGGTACAAGCTGCAATATCAACGACACAAGCTGCAGTATCAACGGTACAAGCTGCAGTATAAACGGTACAAGCTGGTGCAGTATCAACGGTACAAGCTGCAGTATTAACGGTAAAAATTGCAGTATCAACAATACAAGCTGCAGTATCAACGATACAAGCTGCAATATCAACGGTACAAACTGCAGTATCAACGATACAAGCTGCAGTTCTAACCATACAAGCTGCAGTATCAACGGTAAAAGCTGCAGTATCAACGATACAAGCTGTAATATCAACGATACAAGCTGCAATTTTATCGATACAGGCTGCAGTTTCAACGATACAAGCTGCAGTATCAACGATACAAGCTGCAGTATCAACGGTACAAGCTGCCGTATCAACGATACAAGCTGCAGTATCAACGAAACAAGCTGCAGTATCAACGGTACAAGCTGCAGTATCAACGGTGCAAGCTGCAGTATAAACAGTACAATCTGCAGTATGAACGATTCAAGCTGCAGTATCAATGATACAAGCTGCAGAATCAACGATATAAGCTGCAGTATCAACGGTACAAGCTGCAGTATCAACGGTAAAAACTAAAGTATCAACAGTACAAGCTGCAGTATCAACGATACAAGCTGCAGTATCAACGATACAAGCTGCAGCTCCAACCTTACAAGCTGCAGTATCAACGATACACGCTGCAGTGTCAACGGTACAAGCTGCAGTATCAATGGTACAAGCTGCAGTATCAACGATACAAGCTGCAGTATCAATGATACAAGATGCAGTATCAACGATACAAGCTGCAGTATCAACGATAAAAGCTGCAGTTCCAACCTTACAAGCTGCAGTATCAACGATATAAGCTGCAGTATCAATGGTACAAGCTGCAGTATCAACGATACAAGCTGCAGTATCAACGGTACAAGCTGCAGTATCAACGATAAAAGCTGCAGTATCAACGATACAAGCTGCAGTATCAACGGTACAAACTGCAGTCAGATGGTACAAACTGCAGTATCAACGATACAAGCTGCAGTATCAACGATACAAGCTGCAGTTTCAACGATACAAGCTGCAGTATCAACGGTACAAGCTGCAGTATCGACGGTACAAGCTGCAGTATCAACAATACAATCTGCAGTTTCAACGATAAAAGCTGCAGTATCAACGGTAAAAGCTGCAGTATCAACGATACAAGCTGCAATATCAACGATAAAAGCTGCAGTTTCATCGATACAGGCTGCAGTATCAACGATACAAGCTGCAGTATCAACGATACAAGCTGCAGTATCAACGATACAAGCTGCAGTCCCAACGGTTCAAGCTGCAGTATCAACGACACAAGCTGATTTATATTAAATAATGATAATTAGAGCATTTACATTTTACAGAATGGCTAGTTTAATTTCAGCCAATTTGTGAAAAAATGATTTTGCTTAAAGTTTTCATCCTTAATTGTTTTTTGTTGTTTTCTTTTTTTTTTTTTTCAAAAGAGGCCTGATGATAATCTGAACATAAAGGTGTTTATTTCAGCCAATCTATGAAATAGTAGTTTTGCTTTAATTCGACGCTTTAAATGAATCTTATCAAAATAATGATAGTTTGAACATGAAAGTTACACAGAATTACTGTTGTTGTTGTTGCTTTTTCAGCCAATCTGAGAAATGAGTATTTCTTTATTTTGCATTAACTTTCAAATAAAATTGACCTTTTTAGATAAAAAGAAAGAAAAAATTAACATGAAGCTGTTACACAGAACGACTGATTAACTGTCAACTAATCTGTGTAATAATGATTTTGCTTCAAATTTATCTCATTTTCTTTTAAAAGATATATCATATTTTGATGTTAATATTTCAAGTGAAAACAAATAATTAAATATTAAATTGTCATTAGAGTAGAAATATACATGTAGTAGTAAAGCACAATATTCATTAAACGTAAAAATGATAAAAATTGCAAAAGTACTGTAGTTTCACTAGTCTTGAAATAACGTTCAATCCAATTTTATTCACATTTCCCTATTTCAGCCATTTCATGAAATGGCTAGAGCAATATTTCAGCCATTTCACGAAATGGCTGAAAATTTTAGCCATTTCATGAAATGGCTGAGTGAATCAGTCATTTCATGAATTGGCTAAAAATTTCAGCCATTTCATGAAATGGCTGATTTCACAGATTGGCTGTAACATATATATTATTATTAAATACCAAACTTATATAGCGCTTTTATCATACTGGCGTACGTTCAAAAGCGCTTTACAAACTAAAACAAACATGTACACATAAAATATATCACCAAAACATTATTAACCTTAAAAAACAAACCGAATTATTGATTAAAATAAGAAAACTGTTCAATTTCCATAAATCTGTAAAAATAAATGAGTCTTTAAGGACTTCTTAAAAGATGAAATTGTGGAAATGGCTCTTATCTCAAATGGGAGAGAATTCCACAATACAGGAGCTGCACTCATGAAACTGCGATCTCCATATGTTTTAGTGCAACGTTTTGGTAATACAAGTGTTGTGCCATTTGATCCGGACCTAAGTTCACGGTTTGGTTTGTATATGTTTAAAAGAGATGTGATGTATTCTAGCGCTTGTCCATGCAGGGCTTTATATGTATAAGTCAGTATCTTAAATTGGATTCTGTAATGTACAGGTATCCGGTGCAATTCCTTCAACACTGGTGTTATGTGATGGCGTCTCGGTGTTCTGGCGACTATACGAGCTGAAGTATTTTGGACTATCTGTAACTTATTCAGAGTTTTCTTTGGTAACCCAAAGAGTAAAGAGTTACAGTAATCTAACCTTGACGTGACCAATGAGTTGACAAGAGACTTAGTGGCATCACCATTTAGATATTTTCTGATACGTCCGATTTGGCGCAGCTGAGAATAACAGGATCTACAAACACTATTTACATGTGATTCCATGTTCATTTGTGAGTCAAAAAGGCACCAAGATTTCTCACAGACTTCGACGATTTTACGTCAGAACTACCGACTTTAATAGATATATTTTCAATTTGGTTCGAATGTTTATTCGGTGCAAATACTATAAGTTCTGTTTTATCTGCATAAAGCTTGAGCATGTTATGGTTCATCCATTCTGTGATTTCGGTCAAACATATTTCAACACGTCGTATAGCTTCATCTCTCGAGACATTGTCATAAGGTTTGAACGAGAGGTAAAGCTGCGAATCATCTGCGTAGAAATGATATTCTAGGTCATGCTTTCTGCAGATCATACCTACTGGCTTTGTATACATGACATAATTCTTAGGACCAAGGACGGAACCCTGTGGAACACTGTATTTCATTAGCACTGGGTTTGATAAGACTCCGTTAATAAACACAGATTGATGTCTGTCCGTTAAGTATGACTTCATCCAGGCAAGTGGCTTACCGGAGATATGAAAGTCATGTTCTAAACGACGAAGAAGAATGTCATGGTCTATTGTATCAAACGCTGCCGATAGATCGAGCAGTACGAGAATAGTAATGTTGCCCATATCTAACGATTGCAATATATCATTTTGAACTTTAAATAGAGCTGTTTCAGTTGAGTGAAATTTTCTATAAGCGGACTGGTGAAGTTCGTGTAATTTATTTTCGGACAAGTGTTGTTCTATTTGAACGTCTACTACCTTTTCAAGCACTTTTGAGATGAAAGGTAAATTTGAAACAGGTCGATAGTTCTTCAGTTCATTTTTGTCAAGACCGGGTTTCTTTAACAATGGTTTAACATGTGAACTTTTAAAGAGTCTGGGTACATATATTGATTCTAATGACGAATTGGCTAGCTTTGTAATAATCTCAACCAGATCATCAATGTACAATTTAAGAAGCCATGTAGGGATTTGATCTAACTCACAGCTTTTGGTTGGAGATTGAACTATGATGCGTATAAAGCCGCAGACATTTTTTGGCATCATTACTCAGATCATGCGATTTAATTCAGAAAATCGAACAGGGTCGTGTTTTTGTTTACTTGATCGGTCAGTATTTGTGCGTGCCGAAATAAATAAAAGTAAAAAAATGGCTTTTGTATTTCAATAGTGCAGAAATTGCTTTCTTTCATATAAAATTATACCTTAATCCTATGACAACACACACAGAGTCCATTTGCTTGGAAATCTAAATATTTGTTGATGCAAGAGATTCTCAGCATACACATCCGTTTGTGAAGTTGTGGGGCACAAAACCCTGGTCGTATTGACTAGAATCAGAGACGTAATTACAAATTTTTCTGGGAATGCACCCATTGGAAAGAACTTAAAAATAAGCGTGCCCTTATATTCCCTCAACAGCTAGACTCAACAACAGGTATTGTTTCCTTGATCATATCAGTTATTCTTGGATAACTATTTACGTCGAATAACTATTGTGGTATATTTCATTCGTCAATTGATGCGAAATATATCGTGCATCTTCGGCGTCATCAGTGGCATCGGTAATTGACAAGGACATCCAGATCTTTAAAATCCGGATACCCTTGTCGACTTGCATTGTAATGGGACACGCTGAAGATGGAGGAAAAATTACACAAAGTGTTTGGTATCTAATAATTGGTGGAATACCTCAATCATCTGCCAGATTTGACAACGCTTTTAGGGAGACCTCTTTTTTTGAAAGGGTTGGAGTATGATAAAAATCTAGAATCGCAGAGCAGTTTTGTTTCATGATCTCTAAAATCTTTAATATGGACTCTCCCGAGTATTCTCCCGAGATAATGCTGTGCACCATGCAACTTAGCCTGGATTCTAGTCTAACAATGTCTTGCTGTTCCTCTATTCCTGTTCACAGGTGCCGCAATTTTACATATATCGATGTCTTTGAATCATATCCATCGCATTGTATATTACCGACGACTAGACCCAGGCTACACACAAAGTTCTACCTGTACATAGACTACATCAGGCCCCGATTTCTCGGTAAAACTTTAGTACGTTGTCATGCTCAAATCTGAGCACCGTGCTCAAATCACACGAAATCCACGAGAAATTAATCGAATACCCTTCAACGTTGGAGAGTATTCTTTTGAAGTTGAGCATGTTCTCATGAGTATGTACTTAAGTTTTTTTGGGGGAAACCAGGGCCTGGTCTGTTTTAATGTGTAAATTGACTAGTCTGTGCCCATGTTAAGCGAATCAAGTTTAGTTGAAGAACCATTTTCGTCACACTACGAGAACGGGTGTTCCAGTAAAACCGTTCCTACTTTCTCGTTTTTATGATACCGTATCACGTTTAGACATATTCAAACAATGCTATCAATAGCTTTCACAGAATAAAACACGTCAAAGTGTATGCACTGTAACCTACAGTATATACCATGATTCTGCCATTGCGTGTTAAGGAGGGGGGTCAAAACGTTTAGAGCCTCGCATAGACAGAACCAGATATTTGTATTAAAACTTTTTTTTTGTTTTTTCCACTTAGACTTCTTCGAACTCCATACTATACTATCGTTGAACCTGTAACTTATACCGTTGATACTGCAGCTTGTACCGTTGATACTGCAGCTGGTACCGTTGATACTGCAGCTTGTATCGGTGGGACTGCAGCTTTTACCGTTGATACTGCAGCTTGTACCGTTGATACTGCACCTTATATCGTTGATACTGCAGCTTGTACCGTTGATACTGCAGTTGTACCGTTGAAACTGCAGCTTGTATCGTAGGGAATGCAGCTTGTATCGTTGGGACTGCAGCTTGTACTTTTGATACAACAGCTTGTACCGTTGATACTGCAGTTTGTACCGTTGATACTGCAGTTTGTATCGTTGGGACTGCAGCTTGTACCATTGATACTGCAGCTTGTACCGTTAATTATGCAGTTTGTACCGTTGATACTGCAGTTTTTACCCTTGATACTGTAGCTTTTACCGTTGAAACTGCAGCTTGTACCGTTGATACTGCAGCTTGTACCGTTGATACTGCAGATTGTACCGTTGGGAATGCAGCTTGTATCGTTGATATTGCAGCTTGTATCGTTGAACCTGTAACTTATACCGTTGATCCTGCAGCTTGTACCGTTGATACTGCAGCTGGTACCGTTGATACTGCAGCTTGTATCGGTGGGACTGCAGCTTTTACCATTGATACTGCAGCTTGTACCGTTGATACTGCAGTTGTACCGTTGAAACTGCAGCTCGTTCCGTTGGGACTGCAGCTTGTATCGTTGATACTGCAGCTTGTACCGTTGATACTGCAGCTTGTACCGTTGATACTGCGGCTTGTACCGTTGATACGGCAGCTTGTATCGTTGATACTACACCTTGTATCGTTGATACTGCAGCTTGTATCATTGGTATTGCAGCTTGTACCGTTGTTACTGAAGCTTGTATCGTTGATACTGGAGATTGTACCGTTGATACTGCAGCTTGTATCGTTGATACAGCAGCTTTTATCGTTGATACTGCAGCTTGTACCGTTGATACTGCAGCTTGAATCGTTGATACTGCAGCTTGTACCGTTGATACTGCAGCTTTTATCGTTGATACTGCAGCTTGTATCGCTGATACTGCAGCTTGTACCGTTGAACCTACAGCTTGTACCGTTGATACTGCAGCTTGTATCGTTGATACTGCAGCTTGTATCGTTGATACTGCAGCTTGTACCGTTGATACTGCAGCTTGTACCGTTGATGCTGCAGTTTGGGATTGCCCAAAACATTTCAAGTAATGTAATGAATAAACATTAACGATCTAGAACAATTCGTTTATAGTATAAAAATAATATAAAACACTAGTTCGGAAATGGTTGACATGGTTACACGAAGAACACATAGGCCTATCTACACGTTTAGACTTACTACGCCTCGCCACCTATAAATTCTGATGGGTTACTGTACACTAATAGGCCTCGGATTGGAAAGACTGGGGGCATAACTTCAATTAATTAGTCACAGAAAATCTTATTCAATAAATAAAAAAGGTGATTGGCATGGTAAATTGTTACGTTCACGTTTTTAGGAACAATAAGATTTTCTGTGACTAATTAATTAATTAACAGACTAGCATGTACATATCTAAGTATATACATGTATTGATACCTTCATGGGCACTTAAGACCTTCGTATATACCATAATCGTATACCAGAACTGCAATCAGACTGATGATTGTGATATTATTTTTCTCCATAGAATGGAATGATCCGTTCCTAATTACATTTTATATACATGTTTGAATGTTCTCGTAAGGCCACCCAAATCACGTAAACACCCAAATTGCAATAATGGAATTTAACGTTCGGTTTATAGAATGAAACTACACCATTTATTAATGAACGAAACATGTTGAAACATAAATACCTATAGCTCAAAGTTCATAACTCTAGTCTTGTATACAAACTGCAGTATCAACGGTACAAGCTGCAGTATCAACGATACAAGCTGCAGTATAAACGGTACAAGCTACAGTCCCAACGATACAAGCTTCAGTATCAACGATACAAGCTGCAATATCAACGGTACAAACTGTAGTATCAACGACACAAGCGGTAGTTTCAACGAAACAAGCTGCAGTATCAACGTTAAAAGCTGCAGTATCAACGAAACAAGCTCAATATCAACGATACAAGCTGCAGTTTCATCGATACAGGCTGCAGTATCAACGATACAAGCTGCAGTATCAACGATACAAGCTGCAGTATCAACGATACAACCTGCAATATCAACGATACAAGCTGCAGTATCAACGATACAAGCTGCAGTCCCAACGGTACAAGCTGCAGTATCAACGATACAAGCTGCAGTATCAACGGTAAAAGCTGCAGTATTAACGGTACAAGCTGCAGTATCAACGGTTCAAGCTGCAGTATCAACGGTACAAGCTGCAGATTAACGGTACAAGCTGCTGTATCAACGGTACAAGCTGCAGTATCAACGATACAAGCTGTAGTTTCAACGATACAAGCTGCAGTATCAACGATACAAGCTGCAGTATCAACGATACAAGCTGCAGTTCAAAAGGTACAAGCTGCAGTATCAACGATACAAGCTGCAGTATCAACGGTACAAGCTGCAGTATTAACAATACAAGCTGCAGTATCAATGATAAAAGCTGCAGTCCCAACGGTACAAGCTGCAGTATCAACGATACAATCTGCAGTATGAACGATTCAAGCTGCAGTATCAACGATACAATCTGCAGTATCAACGGTACAAGCTGCAATATCAACGGTACAAACTGCAGTATCAACGATACAAGCTGCAGTTTCAACGATACAAGCTACAGTATCAACGGTAAGAGCTGCAGTATCAACGATACAAGCTGCAATATCAACGATACAAACTGCAGTTTCATCGATACAGGCTGCAGTATCAACAATACAAGCTGCAGTATCAACGATACAAGCTGCAGTATCAACGATACAAGCTGCAGTTTCATCGATACAGGCTGCAGTATCAACGATAATAGCTGCAGTATCAACGATACAAGCTGCAGTATCAACGACACAAGCTGCAGTATCAACGATACAAGCTGCAGTGCCAACGGTACAAGCTGCAGTCACAAAGATAAAAGCTGCAGTATCAACGATACAAGCTGCAGTATCAACGATACAAGCTGCAGTATCACTGGTACAAGCTGCAGTATCAACGGTACAAGCTGCAGTATCAACGGTAAAAACTGAAGTATCAACAGTACAAGCTGCAGTATCAACGATACAAGCTGCAGTATCAACGCTACAAGCTGCAGTATCAACGGTCCAAGCTGCAGTATCAACAGTACAAGCTTCTGTATCAACGATACAAGCTGCAGTATAAATGGTACAAGCTGCAGTATCAACGGTACAAGCTGCAGTATCAACGGTACAAGCTGCAGAATCAACGGTACAAAATTCAGAATCAACGATAAAAGCTGCAGTATAAACGATACAAGCTGCAGAATCAACGACACAGGCTGCAGTATCAACGGTACAAAATGCAGTCCAACGATACATATTGCAGTATCAACGGTAAAAGCTGCAGTATCAACAATACAAGCTGTAGTATCAACGATACAAGCTGCAGTATCAAGGATACAAGCTGCAGTATCAACGGTTCAAACTGCAGTCCAACGGTTCAAGCTGCTGTATCAACGGTACAAGCTGCAGTTTCAACGATACAAGCTGCAGTATCTACAGTACAAGTTGCAGTCCAAACGATACAAGCTGCAGTATCAACGATAAAAGCTGCAGTATCAACGGTACAAGCTGCAGTATCAACGGTAAAAGCTGCAGTATCAACGATACAAGCTCTAGTATAAACGGTACAAGCTGCAGTCCAAACGATACAAGCTTCAGTATCAACGATACAAGCTGTAATATCAACGGTACAAACTAAGGAATCAACGATACAAGCGGCAGTTTCAACGATACAAGCTGCAGTATCAACGGTGAAAGCTGCAGTATCAACGAGACAAGCTGCAATATCAACGATACAAGCTGCAGTTTCATCGATACAGGCTGCAGTATCAACGATACAAGCTGCAGTATCAACGATACAAGCTGCAGTATCAACGATAAAAGCTGCAGTATCAAAGATACAAGCTGCAGTATCAACGATACAAGCTGCAGTCCCAACGGTACAAGCTGCAGTATCAACGACACAAGCTGCAGTATCAACGGTACAAGCTGCAGTATTAACGGTACAAGCTGCAGTATCAACGGTTCAAGCTGCAGTATCAACGATACAAGCTGCAGTTTCAACGATACAAGCTGCAGTATCAACGATACAAGCTGCAGTATCAACGATACAAGCTGCAGTCCCAAAGGTACAAGCTGCAGTATCAACGATACAAGCTGCAGTATCAACGGTACATGCTGCAGTATTAACAATACAAGCTGCAGTATCAATGATACAAGCTGCAGTCCCAACGGTACAAGCTGTAGTATCAACGATACAATCTGAAGTATGAAAGAATCAAGCTGCAGTATCAACGATACAATCTGCAGTATCAACGGTACAAGCTGCAATATCAACGGTACCAACTGCAGTCCCAACCGTACAAGCTGCAGTTTCAACGATACAAGCTGCAGTATCAACGGTAAAAGCTGCAGTATCAACGATACAAGCTGCAGTTTCAACGATACAAACTGCAGTTTCATCGATACAGGCTGCAGTATCAACAATACAAGCTGCAGTATCAACGATACAAGCTGCAGTATCAACGATACAAGCTGCAGTTTCATCGATACAGGCTGCAGTGTCAACGATACAAGCTGCAGTATCAACGATACAAGCTGCAGTATCAACGATACAACCTGCAGTATCAACGATACAAGCTGCAGTCCCAACGGTACAATCTGCAGTCACAACGATAAAAGCTGCAGTATCAACGATACAAGCTGCAGTATCAACGATACAAGCTGCAGTATCAACGGTACAAGCTGCAGTATCAACGGTTAAAACTGAAGTATCAACAGTACAAGCTGCAGTATCAACGATACAAGCTGCAGTATCAACGATACAAGCTGCAGTATCAACGGTACAAGCTGCAGTATCAACAGTACAAGCTTCTGTATCAACGATACAAGCTGCATTATAAACGGTACAAGCTGCAGTATCAACGGTACAAAATTCAGAATCAACGATTCAAGCTGCAGTATCAACGATACAATCTGCAGTATCAACGGTAAAAGCTGCAATATCAACGGTACAAACTGCAGTATCAACGACACAAGCTGCAGTTTCAACGATACAAGCTGCAGTATCAACGGTAAAAGCTGCAGTATCAACGATACAAGCTGCAGTATCAAGGATACAAGATGCAGTATCAACGGTACAAACTGCAGTCCAACGCTTCAAGCTGCTGTATCAACGGTACAAGCTGCAGTTTCAACGATACAAGCTGCAGTATCAAGGATACAAGATGCAGTATCAACGGTACAAACTGCAGTCCAACGGTTCAAGTTGCTGTATCAACGATACAAGCTGCAGTATCAACGGTACAAGCTGCAGTCCAAACGATACAAGCTGCAGTATCAACGATAAAAGCTGCAGTTTAAACGGTACAAGCTGCAGTATCAACGGTACAAGCTGCAGTATCAACGATACAAGCTGCAGTATAAACGGTACAAGCTGCAGTCCCAACGATACAAGCTTCAGTATCAACAATACAAGCTGCAATAGCAACGGTACAAACTGTAGAATCAACGATACAAGCGGCAGTTTCAACGATACAAGCTGCAGTATCAACGGTAAAAGCTGCAGTATCAACGAAACACGCTGCAATATCAACGATACAAGCTGCAGTTTCATCGATACAGGCTGCAGTATCAACGATACAAGCTGCAGTATCAACGATACAAGCTGCAGTATCAACGATACAAGCTGCAGTATCAACGATACAAGCTGCAGTTTCATCGATACAAGCTGCAGTCCCAACGGTACAAGCTGCAATATCAACGACACAAGCTGCAGTATCAACGGTACAAGCTGCAGTATAAACGGTACAAGCTGGTGCAGTATCAACGGTACAAGCTGCAGTATTAACGGTAAAAATTGCAGTATCAACAATACAAGCTGCAGTATCAACGATACAAGCTGCAATATCAACGGTACAAACTGCAGTATCAACGATACAAGCTGCAGTTCTAACCATACAACCTGCAGTATCAACGGTAAAAGCTGCAGTATCAACGATACAAGCTGTAATATCAACGATACAAGCTGCAATTTCATCGATACAGGCTGCAGTTTCAACGATACAAGCTGCAGTATCAACGATACAAGCTGCAGTATCAACGGTACAAGCTGCCGTATCAACGATACAAGCTGCAGTATCAACGAAACAAGCTGCAGTATCAACGGTACAAGCTGCAGTATCAACGGTGCAAGCTGCAGTATAAACAGTACAATCTGCAGTATGAACGATTCAAGCTGCAGTATCAATGATACAAGCTGCAGAATCAACGATATAAGCTGCAGTATCAACGGTACAAGCTGCAGTATCAACGGTAAAAACTAAAGTATCAACAGTACAAGCTGCAGTATCAACGATACAAGCTGCAGTATCAACGATACAAGCTGCAGCTCCAACCTTACAAGCTGCAGTATCAACGATACACGCTGCAGTGTCAACGGTACAAGCTGCAGTATCAATGGTACAAGCTGCAGTATCAACGATACAAGCTGCAGTATCAATGATACAAGATGCAGTATCAACGATACAAGCTGCAGTATCAACGATAAAAGCTGCAGTTCCAACCTTACAAGCTGCAGTATCAACGATATAAGCTGCAGTATCAATGGTACAAGCTGCAGTATCAACGATACAAGCTGCAGTATCAACGGTACAAGCTGCAGTATCAACGATAAAAGCTGCAGTATCAACGATACAAGCTGCAGTATCAACGGTACAAACTGCAGTCAGATGATACAAACTGCAGAATCAACGATACAAGCTGCAGTATCAACGATACAAGCTGCAGTTTCAACGATACAAGCTGCAGTATCAACGGTACAAGCTGCAGTATCGACGGTACAAGCTGCAGTATCAACAATACAATCTGCAGTTTCAACGATAAAAGCTGCAGTATCAACGGTAAAAGCTGCAGTATCAACGATACAAGCTGCAATATCAACGATAAAAGCTGCAGTTTCATCGATACAGGCTGCAGTATCAACGATACAAGCTGCAGTATCAACGATACAAGCTGCAGTATCAACGATACAAGCTGCAGTCCCAACGGTACAAGCTGCAGTATCAACGACACAAGCTGATTTATATTAAATAATGATAATTAGAGCATTTACATTTTACAGAATGGCTAGTTTAATTTCAGCCAATTTGTGAAAAAATGATTTTGCTTAAAGTTTTCATCCTTAATTGTTTTTTGTTGTTTTCTTTTTTTTTTCAAAAGAGGCCTGATGATAATCTGAACATAAAGGTGTTTATTTCAGCCAATCTATGAAATAGTAGTTTTGCTTTAATTCGACGCTTTAAATGAATCTTATCAAAATAATGATAGTTTGAACATGAAAGTTACACAGAATTACTGTTGTTGTTGTTGCTTTTTCAGCCAATCTGAGAAATGAGTATTTCTTTATTTTGCATTAACTTTCAAATAAAATTGACCTTTTTAGATAAAAAGAAAGAAAAAATTAACATGAAGCTTTTACACAGAACGACTGATTAACTGTCAACTAATCTGTGTAATAATGATTTTGCTTCAAATTTATCTCATTTTCTTTTAAAAGATATATCATATTTTGATGTTAATATTTCAAGTGAAAACAAATAATTAAATATTAAATTGTCATTAGAGTAGAAATATACATGTAGTAGTAAAGCACAATATTCATTAAACGTAAAAATGATAAAAATTGCAAAAGTACTGTAGTTTCACTAGTCTTAAAATAACGTTCAATCCAATTTTATTCACATTTCCCTATTTCAGCCATTTCATGAAATGGCTAGAGCAATATTTCAGCCATTTCACGAAATGGCTGAAAATTTTAGCCATTTCATGAAATGGCTGAGTGAATCAGTCATTTCATGAATTGGCTAAAAATTTCAGCCATTTCATGAAATGGCTGATTTCACAGATTGGCTGTAACATATATATTATTATTAAATACCAAACTTATATAGCGCTTTTATCATACTGGCGTACGTTCAAAAGCGCTTTACAAACTAAAAATATATATATATATATGTACTAAAACAAACATGTACACATAAAATATATCACCAAAACATTATTAACCTTAAAAAACAAACCGAATTATTGATTAAAATAAGAAAACTGTTCAATTTCCATAAATCTGTAAAAATAAATGAGTCTTTAAGGACTTCTTAAAAGATGAAATTGTGGAAATGGCTCTTATCTCAAATGGGAGAGAATTCCACAATACAGGAGCTGCACTCATGAAACTGCGATCTCCATATGTTTTAGTGCAACGTTTTGGTAATACAAGTGTTGTGCCATTTGATCCGGACCTAAGTTCACGGTTTGGTTTGTATATGTTTAAAAGAGATGTGATGTATTCTGGCGCTTGTCCATGCAGGGCTTTATATGTATAAGTCAGTATCTTAAATTGGATTCTGTAATGTACAGGTATCCAGTGCAATTCCTTCAACACTGGTGTTATGTGATGGCGTCTCGGTGTTCTGGCGACTATACGAGCTGAAGTATTTTGGACTATCTGTAACTTATTCAGAGTTTTCTTTGGTAACCCAAAGAGTAAAGAGTTACAGTAATCTAACCTTGACGTGACCAATGAGTTGACAAGAGACTTAGTGGCATCATCATTTAGATATTTTCTGATACGTCCGATTTGGCGCAGCTGAGAATAACAGGATCTACAAACACTATTTACATGTGATTCCATGTTCATTTGTGAGTCAAAAAGGCACCAAGATTTCTCACAGACTTCGACGATTTTACGTCAGAACTACCGACTTTAATAGATATATTTTCAATTTGGTTCGAATGTTTCTTCGGTGCAAATACTATAAGTTCTGTTTTATCTGCATAAAGCTTGAGCATGTTATGGTTCATCCATTCTGTGATTTCGGTCAAACATATTTCAACACGTCGTATAGCTTCATCTCTCGAGACATTGTCATAAGGTTTGAACGAGAGGTAAAGCTGCGAATCATCTGCGTAGAAATGATATTCTAGGTCATGCTTTCTGCAGATCATACCTACTGGCTTTGTATACATGACATAATTCTTAGGACCAAGGACGGAACCCTGTGGAACACTGTATTTCATTAGCACTGGGTTTGATAAGACTCCGTTAATAAACACAGATTGATGTCTGTCCGTTAAGTATGACTTCATCCAGGCAAGTGGCTTACCGGAGATATGAAAGTCATGTTCTAAACGACGAAGAAGAATGTCATGGTCTATTGTATCAAACGCTGCCGATAGATCGAGCAGTACGAGAATAGTAATGTTGCCCATATCTAACGATTGCAATATATCATTTTGAACTTTAAATAGAGCTGTTTCAGTTGAGTGAAATTTTCTATAAGCGGACTGGTGAAGTTCGTGTAATTTATTTTCGGACAAGTGTTGTTCTATTTGAACGTCTACTACCTTTTCAAGCACTTTTGAGGTGAAAGGTAAATTTGAAACAGGTCGATAGTTCTTCAGTTCATTTTTGTCAAGACCGGGTTTCTTTAACAATGGTTTAACATGTGAACTTTTAAAGAGTCTGGGTACATATGTTGATTCTAATGACGAATTGGCTAGCTTTGTAATAATCTCAACCAGATCATCAATGTACAATTTAAGAAGCCATGTAGGGATTTGATCTAACTCACAGCTTTTGGCTGGAGATTGAACTATGATGCGTATAAAGCCGCAGACATTTTTTGGCATCTTAACTCAGATCATGCGATTTAATTCAGAAAATCGAACAGGGTCGTGTTTTTGTTTACTTGATCGGTCAGTATTTGTGCGTGCCGAAATAAATAAAAGTAAAAAAATGGCTTTTGTATTTCAATAGTGCAGAAATTGCTTTCTTTCATATAAAATTATACCTTAATCCTATGACAACACACACAGAGTCCATTTGCTTGGAAATCTAAATATTTGTTGATGCAAGAGATTCTCAGCATACACATCCGTTTGTGAAGTTATGGGGCACAAAACCCTGGTCGTATTGACTAGAATCAGAGACGTAATTACAAATTTTTCTGGGAATGCACCCATTGGAAAGAACTTAAAAATAAGCGTGCCCTTATATTCCCTCAACAGCTAGACTCAACAACAGGTATTGTTTCCTTGATCATATCAGTTATTCTTGGATAACTATTTACGTCGAATAACTATTGTGGTATATTTCATTCGTCAATTGATGCGAAATATATCGTGCATCTTCGGCGTCATCAGTGGCATCGGTAATTGACAAGGACATCCAGATCTTTAAAATCCGGATACCCTTGTCGACTTGCATTGTAATGGGACACGCTGAAGATGGAGGAAAAATTACACAAAGTGTTTGGTATCTAATAATTGGTGGAATACCTCAATCATCTGCCAGATTTGACAACGCTTTTAGGGAGACCTCTTTTTTTGAAAGGGTTGGAGTATGATAAAAATCTAGAATCGCAGAGCAGTTTTGTTTCATGATCTCTAAAATCTTTAATATGGACTCTCCCGAGTATTCTCCCGAGATAATGCTGTGCACCATGCAACTTAGCCTGGATTCTAGTCTAACAATGTCTTGCTGTTCCTCTATTCCTGTTCACAGGTGCCGCAATTTTACATATATCGATGTCTTTGAATCATATCCATCGCATTGTATATTACCGACGACTAGACCCAGGCTACACACAAAGTTCTACCTGTACATAGACTACATCAGGCCCCGATTTCTCGGAAAAACTTTAGTACGTTGTCATGCTCAAATCTGAGCACCGTGCTCAAATCACACGAAATCCACGAGAAATTAATCGAATACCCTTCAACGTTGGAGAGTATTCTTTTGAAGTTGAGCATGTTCTCATGAGTATGTACTTAAGTTTTTTGGGGGGAAACCAGGGCCTGGTCTGTTTTAATGTGTAAATTGACTAGTCTGTGCCCATGTTAAGCGAATCAAGTTTAGTTGAAGAACCATTTTCGTCACACTACGAGAACGGGTGTTCCAGTAAAACCGTTCCTACTTTCTCGTTTTTATGATACCGTATCACGTTTAGACATATTCAAACAATGCTATCAATAGCTTTCACAGAATAAAACACGTCAAAGTGTATGCACTGTAACCTACAGTATATACCATGATTCTGCCATTGCGTGTTAAGGAGGGGGGTCAAAACGTTTAGAGCCTCGCATAGACAGAACCAGATATTTGTATTAAAACTTTTTTTTTGTTTTTTCCACTTAGACTTCTTCGAACTCCATACTATACTATCGTTGAACCTGTAACTTATACCGTTGATACTGCAGCTTGTACTGTTGATACTGCAGCTGGTACCGTTGATACTGCAGCTTGTATCGGTGGGACTGCAGCTTTTACCGTTGATACTGCAGCTTGTACCGTTGATACTGCACCTTATATCGTTGATACTGCAGCTTGTACCCTTGATACTGCAGTTGTACCGTTGAAACTGCAGCTTGTATCGTAGGGAATGCAGCTTGTATCGTTGGGACTGCAGCTTGTACTGTTGATACAACAGCTTGTACCGTTGATACTGCAGTTTGTACCGTTGATACTGCAGTTTGTATCGTTGGGACTGCAGCTTGTACCATTGATACTGCAGCTTGTACCGTTAATTATGCAGTTTGTACCGTTGATACTGCAGTTTTTACCCTTGATACTGTAGCTTTTACCGTTGAAACTGCAGCTTGTACCGTTGATACTGCAGCTTGTACCGTTGATACTGCAGATTGTACCGTTGGGAATGCAGCTTGTATCGTTGATACTGCAGCTTGTATCGTTGAACCTGTAACTTATACCGTTGATACTGCAGCTTGTACCGTTGATACTGCAGCTGGTACCGTTGATACTGCAGCTTGTATCGGTGGGACTGCAGCTTTTACCGTTGATACTGCAGCTTGTACCGTTGATACTGCAGTTGTACCGTTGAAACTGCAGCTCGTTCCGTTGGGACTGCAGCTTGTATCGTTGATACTGCAGCTTGTACCGTTGATACTGCAGCTTGTACCGTTGATACTGCGGCTTGTACCGTTGATACGGCAGCTTGTATCGTTGATACTACACCTTGTATCGTTGATACTGCAGCTTGTATCATTGGTATTGCAGCTTGTACCGTTGTTACTGAAGCTTGTATCGTTGATACTGGAGATTGTACCGTTGATACTGCAGCTTGTATCGTTGATACAGCAGCTTTTATCGTTGATACTGCAGCTTGTACCGTTGATACTGCAGCTTGAATCGTTGATACTGCAGCTTGTACCGTTGATACTGCAGCTTTTATCGTTGATACTGCAGCTTGTATCGCTGATACTGCAGCTTGTACCGTTGAACCTACAGCTTGTACCGTTGATACTGCAGCTTGTATCGTTGATACTGCAGCTTGTATCGTTGATACTGCAGCTTGTACCGTTGATACTGCAGCTTGTACCGTTGATGCTGCAGTTTGGGATTGCCCAAAACATTTCAAGTAATGTAATGAATAAACATTAACGATCTAGAACAATTCGTTTATAGTATAAAAATAATATAAAACACTAGTTCGGAAATGGTTGACATGGTTACACGAAGAACACATAGGCCTATCTACACGTTTAAACTTACTACGCCTCGCCACCTATAAATTCTGATGGGTTACTGTACACTAATAGGCCTCGGATTGGAAAGACTGGGGGCATAACTTCAATTAATTAGTCACAGAAAATCTTATTCAATAAATAAAAAAGGTGATTGGCATGGTAAATTGTTACGTTCACGTTTGTAGGAACAATAAGATTTTCTGTGACTAATTAATTAATTAACAGACTAGCATGTACATATCTAAGTATATACATGTATTGATACCTTCATGGGCACTTAAGACCTTCGTATATACCATAATCGTATACCAGAACTGCAATCAGACTGATGATTGTGATATTATTTTTCTCCATAGAATGGAATGATCCGTTCCTAATTACATTTTATATACATGTTTGAATGTTCTCGTAAGGCCACCCAAATCACGTAAACACCCAAATTGCAATAATGGAATTTAACGTTCGGTTTATAGAATGAAACTACACCATTTATTAATGAACGAAACATGTTGAAACATAAATACCTATAGCTCAAAGTTCATAACTCTAGTCTTGTATACAAACTGCAGTATCAACGGTACAAGCTGCAGTATCAACGATGCAAGCTGCAGTATAAACGGTACAAGCTACAGTCCCAACGATACAAGCTTCAGTATCAACGATACAAGCTGCAATATCAACGGTACAAACTGTAGTATCAACGACACAAGCGGTAGTTTCAACGAAACAAGCTGCAGTATCAACGTTAAAAGCTGCAGTATCAACGAAACAAGCTCAATATCAACGATACAAGCTGCAGTTTCATCGATACAGGCTGCAGTATCAACGATACAAGCTGCAGTATCAACGATACAAGCTGCAGTATCAACGATACAACCTGCAATATCAACGATACAAGCTGCAGTATCAACGATACAAGCTGCAGTCCCAACGGTACAAGCTGCAGTATCAACGATACAAGCTGCAGTATCAACGGTAAAAGCTGCAGTATTAACGGTACAAGCTGCAGTATCAACGGTTCAAGCTGCAGTATCAACGGTACAAGCTGCAGATTAACGGTACAAGCTGCTGTATCAACGGTACAAGCTGCAGTATCAACGATACAAGGTGTAGTTTCAACGATACAAGCTGCAGTATCAACGATACAAGCTGCAGTATCAACGATACAAGCTGCAGTCCCAAAGGTACAAGCTGCAGTATCAACGATACAAGCTGCAGTATCAACGGTACAAGCTGCAGTATTAACAATACAAGGTGCATTATCAATGATAAAAGCTGCAGTCCCAACGGTACAAGCTGCAGTATCAACGATACAATCTGCAGTATGAACGATTCAAGCTGCAGTATCAACGATACAATCTGCAGTATCAACGGTACAAGCTGCAATATCAACGGTACAAACTGCAGTATCAACGATACAAGCTGCAGTTTCAACGATACAAGCTGCAGTATCAACGGTAAGAGCTGCAGTATCAACGATACAAGCTGCAATATAAACGATACAAACTGCAGTTTCATCGATACAGGCTGCAGTATCAACAATACAAGCTGCAGTATCAACGATACAAGCTGCAGTATCAACGATACAAGCTGCAGTTTCATCGATACAGGCTGCAGTATCAACGATAATAGCTGCAGTATCAACGATACAAGCTGCAGTATCAACGACACAAGCTGCAGTATCAACGATACAAGCTGCAGTGCCAACGGTACAAGCTGCAGTCACAAAGATAAAAGCTGCAGTATCAACGATACAAGCTGCAGTATCAACGATACAAGCTGCAGTATCACTGGTACAAGCTGCAGTATCAACGGTACAAGCTGCAGTATCAACGGTAAAAACTGAAGTATCAACAGTACAAGCTGCAGTATCAACGATACAAGCTGCAGTATCAACGCTACAAGCTGCAGTATCAACGGTCCAAGCTGCAGTATCAACAGTACAAGCTTCTGTATCAACGATACAAGCTGCAGTATAAATGGTACAAGCTGCAGTATCAACGGTACAAGCTGCAGTATCAACGGTACAAGCTGCAGAATCAACGGTACAAAAATCAGAATCAACGATACAAGCTGCAGTATAAACGATACAAGCTGTAGAATCAACGATACAGGCTGCAGTATCAACGGTACAAAAGGCAGTCCAACGATACATACTGCAGTATCAACGGTAAAAGCTGCAGTATCAACAATACAAGCTGTAGTATCAACGATACAAGCGGCAGTATCAAGGATACAAGCTGCAGTATCAACGGTACAAACCGCAGTCCAACGGTTCAAGCTGCTGTATCAACGGTACAAGCTGCAGTTTCAACGATACAAGCTGCAGTATCTACAGTACAAGTTGCAGTCCAAACGATACAAGCTGCAGTATCAACGATAAAAGCTGCAGTATCAACGGTACAAGCTGCAGTATCAACGGTAAAAGCTGCAGTATCAACGATACAAGCTTTAGTTTAAACGGTACAAGCTGCAGTCCCAACGATACAAGCTTCAGTATCAACGATACAAGCTGTAATATCAACGGTACAAACTAAGGAATCAACGATACAAGCGGCAGTTTCAACGATACAAGCTGCAGTATCAACGGTGAAAGCTGCAGTATCAACGAGACAAGCTGCAATATCAACGATACAAGCTGCAGTATCAACGGTACAAACTGCAGTCCAACGGTTCAAGCTGCTGTATCAACGGTACAAGCTGCAGTTTCAACGATACAAGCTGCAGTATCAAGGATAAAAGATGCAGTATCAACGGTACAAACTGCAGTCCAACGGTTCAAGTTGCTGTATCAACGATACAAGCTGCAGTATCAACGGTACAAGCTGCAGTCCAAACGATACAAGTTGCAGTATCAACGATAAAAGCTGCAGTTTAAACGGTACAAGCTGCAGTATCAACGGTACAAGCTGCAGTATCAACGATACAAGCTGCAGTATAAACGGTACAAGCTGCAGTCACAACGATACAAGCTTCAGTATCAACAATACAAGCTGCAATAGCAACGGTAAAAACTGTAGAATCAACGATACAATCGGCAGTTTCAACGATACAAGCTGCAGTATCAACGGTAAAAGCTGCAGTATCAACGAAACACGCTGCAATATCAACGATACAAGCTGCAGTTTCATCGATACAGGCTGCAGTATCAACGATACAAGCTGCAGTATCAACGATACAAGCTGCAGTATCAACGATACAAGCTGCAGTATCAACGATACAAGCTGCAGTATCATCGATACAAGCTGCAGTGCCAACGGTACAAGCTGCAATATCAACGACACAAGCTACAGTATCAACGGTACAAGCTGCAGTATAAACGGTACAAGCTGGTGCAGTATCAACGGTACAAGCTGCAGTATTAACGGTAAAAATTGCAGTATCAACAATACAAGCTGCAGTATCAACGATACAAGCTGCAATATCAACGGTACAAACTGCAGTATCAACGATACAAGCTGCAGTTCTAACCATACAACCTGCAGTATCAACGGTAAAAGCTGCAGTATCAACGATACAAGCTGTAATATCAACGATACAAGCTGCAATTTCATCGATACAGGCTGCAGTTTCAACGATACAAGCTGCAGTATCAACGATACAAGCTGCAGTATCAACGGTACAAGCTGCCGTATCAACGATACAAGCTGCAGTATCAACGAAACAAGCTGCAGTATCAACGGTACAAGCTGCAGTATCAACGGTGCAAGCTGCAGTATAAACAGTACAATCTGCAGTATGAACGATTCAAGCTGCAGTATCAATGATACAAGCTGCAGAATCAACGATATAAGCTGCAGTATCAACGGTACAAGCTGCAGTATCAACGGTAAAAACTAAAGTATCAACAGTACAAGCTGCAGTATCAACGATACAAGCTGCAGTATCAACGATACAAGCTGCAGCTCCAACCTTACAAGCTGCAGTATCAACGATACACGCTGCAGTCCAAACGATACAAGTTGCAGTATCAACGATAAAAGCTGCAGTTTAAACGGTACAAGCTGCAGTATCAACGGTACAAGCTGCAGTATCAACGATACAAGCTGCAGTATAAACGGTACAAGCTGCAGTCCCAACGATACAAGCTTCAGTATCAACAATACAAGCTGCAATAGCAACGGTACAAACTGTAGAATCAACGATACAATCGGCAGTTTCAACGATACAAGCTGCAGTATCAACGGTAAAAGCTGCAGTATCAACGAAACACGCTGAAATGTCAACGATACAAGCTGCAGTTTCATCGATACAGGCTGCAGTATCAACGATACAAGCTGCAGTATCAACGATACAAGCTGCAGTATCAACGATACAAGCTGCAGTATCAACGATACAAGCTGCAGTATCATCGATACAAGCTGCAGTGCCAACGGTACAAGCTGCAATATCAACGACACAAGCTGCAGTATCAACGGTACAAGCTGCAGTATAAACGGTACAAGCTGGTGCAGTATCAACGGTACAAGCTGCAGTATTAACGGTAAAAATTGCAGTATCAACAATACAAGCTGCAGTATCAACGATACAAGCTGCAATATCAACGGTACAAACTGCAGTTTCAACGATACAAGCTGCAGTTCTAACCATACAACCTGCAGTATCAACGGTAAAAGCTGCAGTATCAACGATACAAGCTGTAATATCAACGATACAAGCTGCAATTTCATCGATACAGGCTGCAGTTTCAACGATACAAGCTGCAGTATCAACGATACAAGCTGCAGTATCAACGGTACAAGCTGCCGTATCAACGATACAAGCTGCAGTATCAACGAAACAAGCTGCAGTATCAACGGTACAAGCTGCAGTATCAACGGTGCAAGCTGCAGTATAAACAGTACAATCTGCAGTATGAACGATTCAAGCTGCAGTATCAATGATACAAGCTGCAGAATCAACGATATAAGCTGCAGTATCAACGGTACAAGCTGCAGTATCAACGGTAAAAACTAAAGTATCAACAGTACAAGCTGCAGTATCAACGATACAAGCTGCAGCTCCAACCTTACAAGCTGCAGTATCAACGATACACGCTGCAGTGTCAACGGTACAAGCTGCAGTATCAATGGTACAAGCTGCAGTATCAACGATACAAGCTGCAGTATCAATGATACAAGATGCAGTATCAACGATACAAGCTGCAGTATCAACGATAAAAGCTGCAGTCCCAACCTTACAAGCTGCAGTATCAACGATATAAGCTGCAGTATCAATGGTACAAGCTGCAGTATCAACGATAAAAGCTGCAGTATCAACGATACAAGCTGCAGTATCAACGGTACAAACTGCAGTCAGATGGTACAAACTGCAGTATCAACGATACAAGCTGCAGTATCAACGATACAAGCGGCAGTTTCAACGATACAAGCTGCAGTATCAACGGTGAAAGCTGCAGTATCAACGAGACAAGCTGCAATATCAACGATACAAGCTGCAGTTTCATCGATACAGGCTGCAGTATCAACGATACAAGCTGCAGTATCAACGATACAAGCTGCAGTATCAACGATACAAGCTGCAGTATCAACGATACAAGCTGCAGTATCAACGATACAAGCTGCAGTCCCAACGGTACAAGCTGCAGTATCAACGACACAAGCTGCAGTATCAACGGTACAAGCTGCAGTATTAACGGTACAAGCTGCAGTATCAACGGTTCAAGCTGCAGTATCAACGATACAAGCTGTAGTTTCAACGATACAAGCTGCAGTATCAACGATACAAGCTGCAGTATCAACGATACAAGCTGCAGTCCCAAAGGTACAAGCTGCAGTATCAACGATACAAGCTGCAGTATCAACGGTACATGCTGCAGTATTAACAATACAAGCTGCAGTATCAATGATACAAGCTGCAGTCCCAACGGTACAAGCTGTAGTATCAACGATACAATCTGAAGTATGAAAGAATCAAGCTGCAGTATCAACGATACAATCTGCAGTATCAACGGTACAAGCTGCAATATCAACGGTACAAACTGCAGTCCCAACCGTACAAGCTGCAGTTTCAACGATACAAGCTGCAGTATCAACGGTAAAAGCTGCAGTATCAACGATACAAGCTGCAATTTCAACGATACAAACTGCAGTTTCATCGATACAGGCTGCAGTATCAACAATACAAGCTGCAGTATCAACGATACAAGCTGCAGTATCAACGATACAAGCTGCAGTTTTATCGATACAGGCTGCAGTGTCAACGATACAAGCTGCAGTATCAACGATACAAGCTGCAGTATCAACGATACAACCTGCAGTATCAACGATACAAGCTGCAGTCCCAACGGTACAATCTGCAGTCACAACGATAAAAGCTGCAGTATCAACGATACAAGCTGCAGTATTAACGATACAAGCTGCAGTATCAACGGTACAAGCTGCAGTTTCAACGGTTAAAACTGAAGTATCAACAGTACAAGCTGCAGTATCAACGATACAAGCTGCAGTATCAACGATACAAGCTGCAGTATCAACGGTACAAGCTGCAGTATCAACAGTACAAGCTTTTGTATCAACGATACAAGCTGCAGTATAAACGGTACAAGCTGCAGTATCAACGGTACAAAATTCAGAATCAACGATTCAAGCTGCAGTATCAACGATACAATCTGCAGTATCAACGGTACAAGCTGCAATATCAACGGTACAAACTGCAGTATCAACGACACAAGCTGCAGTTTCAACGATACAAGCTGCAGTATCAACGGTAAAAGCTGCAGTATCAACGATACAAGCTGCAGTATCAAGGATACAAGATGCAGTATCAACGGTACAAACTGCAGTCCAACGGTTCAAGCTGCTGTATCAACGGTACAAGCTGCAGTTTCAACGATACAAGCTGCAGTATCAAGGATACAAGATGCAGTATCAACGGTACAAACTGCAGTCCAACGGTTCAAGTTGCTGTATCAACGATACAAGCTGCAGTATCAACGGTACAAGCTGCAGTCCAAACGATACAAGTTGCAGTATCAACGATAAAAGCTGCAGTTTAAACGGTACAAGCTGCAGTATCAACGGTACAAGCTGCAGTATCAACGATACAAGCTGCAGTATAAACGGTACAAGCTGCAGTTCCAACGATACAAGCTTCAGTATCAACAATACAAGCTGCAATAGCAACGGTACAAACTGTAGAATCAACGATATAATCGGCAGTTTCAACGATACAAGCTGCAGTATCAACGGTAAAAGCTGCAGTATCAACGAAACACGCTGCAATATCAACGATACAAGCTGCAGTTTCATCGATACAGGCTGCAGTATCAACGATACAAGCTGCAGTATCAACGATACAAGCTGCAGTATCAACGATACAAGCTGCAGTATCAACGATACAAGCTGCAGTATCATCGATACAAGCTGCAGTGCCAACGGTACAAGCTGCAATATCAACCACACAAGCTGCAGTATCAACGGTACAAGCTGCAGTATAATCGGTACAAGCTGGTGCAGTATCAACGGTACAAGCTGCAGTATTAACGGTAAAAATTGCAGTATCAACAATACAAGCTGCAGTATCAACGATACAAGCTGCAATATCAACGGTACAAACTGCAGTATCAACGATACAAGCTGCAGTTCTAACCATACAACCTGCAGTATCAACGGTAAAAGCTGCAGTATCAACGATACAAGCTGTAATATCAACGATACAAGCTGCAATTTCATCGATACAGGCTGCAGTTTCAACGATACAAGCTGCAGTATCAACGATACAAGCTGCAGTATCAACGGTACAAGCTGCCGTATCAACGATACAAGCTGCAGTATCAACGAAACAAGCTGCAGTATCAACGGTACAAGCTGCAATATCAACGGTGCAAGCTGCAGTATAAACAGTACAATCTGCAGTATGAACGATTCAAGCTGCAGTATCAATGATACAAGCTGCAGAATCAACGATATAAGCTGCAGTATCAACGGTACAAGCTGCAGTATCAACGGTAAAAACTAAAGTATCAACAGTACAAGCTGCAGTATCAACGATACAAGCTGCAGTATCAACGATACAAGCTGCAGCTCCAACCTTACAAGCTGCAGTATCAACGATACACGCTGCAGTGTCAACGGTACAAGCTGCAGTATCAATGGTACAAGCTGCAGTATCAACGATACAAGCTGCAGTATCAATGATACAAGATGCAGTATCAACGATACAAGCTGCAGTATCAACGATAAAAGCTGCAGTCCCAACCTTACAAGCTGCAGTATCAACGATATAAGCTGCAGTATCAATGGTACAAGCTGCAGTATCAACGATAAAAGCTGCAGTATCAACGGTACAAGCTGCAGTATCAACGATAAAAGCTGCAGTATCAACGATACAAGCTGCAGTATCAACGGTACAAACTGCAGTCAGATGGTACAAACTGCAGTATCAACGATACAAGCTGCAGTATCAACGATACAAGCTGCAGTTTCAACGATACAAGCTGCAGTATCAACGGTACAAGCTGCAGTATCGACGGTACAAGCTGCAGTATCAACAATACAATCTGCAGTTTCAACGATAAAAGCTGCAGTATCAACGGTAAAAGCTGCAGTATCAACGATACAAGCTGCAATATCAACGATAAAAGCTGCAGTTACATCGATACAGGCTACAGTATCAACGATACAAGCTGCAGTATCAACGATACAAGCTGCAGTATCAACGATACAAGCTGCAGTCCCAACGGTACAAGCTGCAGTATCAACGACACAAGCTGATTTATATTAAATAATGATAATTAGAGCATTTACATTTTACAGAATGGCTAGTTTAATTTCAGCCAATTTGTGAAAAAATGATTTTGCTTAAAGTTTTCATCCTTAATTGTTTTTTGTTGTTTTCTTTTTTTTTTTTTTCAAAAGAGGCCTGATGATAATCTGAACATAAAGGTGTTTATTTCAGCCAATCTATGAAATAGTAGTTTTGCTTTAATTCGACGCTTTAAATGAATCTTATCAAAATAATGATAGTTTGAACATGAAAGTTACACAGAATTACTGTTGTTGTTGTTGCTTTTTCAGCCAATCTGAGAAATGAGTATTTCTTTATTTTGCATTAACTTTCAAATAAAATTGACCTTTTTAGATAAAAAGAAAGAAAAAATTAACATGAAGCTGTTACACAGAACGACTGATTAACTGTCAACTAATCTGTGTAATAATGATTTTGCTTCAAATTTATCTCATTTTCTTTTAAAAGATATATCATATTTTGATGTTAATATTTCAAGTGAAAACAAATAATTAAATATTAAATTGTCATTAGAGTAGAAATATAGATGTAGTAGTAAAGCACAATATTCATTAAACGTAAAAATGATAAAAATTGCAAAAGTACTGTAGTTTCACTAGTCTTGAAATAACGTTCAATCCAATTTTATTCACATTTCCGTATTTCAGCCATTTCATGAAATGGCTAGAGCAATATTTCAGCCATTTCACGAAATGGCTGAAAATTTTAGCCATTTCATGAAATGGCTGAGTGAATCAGTCATTTCATGAATTGGCTAAAAATTTCAGCCATTTCATGAAATGGCTGATTTCACAGATTGGCTGTAACATATATATTATTATTAAATACCAAACTTATATAGCGCTTTTATCATACTGGCGTACGTTCAAAAGCGCTTTACAAACTAAATATATATATATATATATATATATATGTACTAAAACAAACATGTACACATAAAATATATCACCAAAACATTATTAACCTTAAAAAACAAACCGAATTATTGATTAAAATAAGAAAACTGTTCAATTTCCATAAATCTGTAAAAATAAATGAGTCTTTAAGGACTTCTTAAAAGATGAAATTGTGGAAATGGCTCTTATCTCAAATGGGAGAGAATTCCACAATACAGGAGCTGCACTCATGAAACTGCGATCTCCATATGTTTTAGTGCAACGTTTTGGTAATACAAGTGTTGTGCCATTTGATCCGGACCTAAGTTCACGGTTTGGTTTGTATATGTTTAAAAGAGATGTGATGTATTCTGGCGCTTGTCCATGCAGGGCTTTATATGTATAAGTCAGTATCTTAAATTGGATTCTGTAATGTACAGGTATCCAGTGCAATTCCTTCAACACTGGTGTTATGTGATGGCGTCTCGGTGTTCTGGCGACTATACGAGAAGTATTTTGGACTATCTGTAACTTATTCAGAGTTTTCTTTGGTAACCCAAAGAGTAAAGAGTTACAGTAATCTAACCTTGACGTGACCAATGAGTTGACAAGAGACTTAGTGGCATCACCATTTAGATATTTTCTGATACGTCCGATTTGGCGCAGCTGAGAATAACAGGATCTACAAACACTATTTACATGTGATTCCATGTTCATTTGTGAGTCAAAAAGGCACCAAGATTTCTCACAGACTTCGACGATTTTACGTCAGAACTACCGACTTTAATAGATATATTTTCAATTTGGTTCGAATGTTTCTTCGGTGCAAATACTATAAGTTCTGTTTTATCTGCATAAAGCTTGAGCATGTTATGGTTCATCCATTCTGTGATTTCGGTCAAACATATTTCAACACGTCGTATAGCTTCATCTCTCGAGACATTGTCATAAGGTTTGAACGAGAGGTAAAGCTGCGAATCATCTGCGTAGAAATGATATTCTAGGTCATGCTTTCTGCAGATCATACCTACTGGCTTTGTATACATGACATAATTCTTAGGACCAAGGACGGAACCCTGTGGAACACTGTATTTCATTAGCACTGGGTTTGATAAGACTCCGTTAATAAACACAGATTGATGTCTGTCCGTTAAGTATGACTTCATCCAGGCAAGTGGCTTACCGGAGATATGAAAGTCATGTTCTAAACGACGAAGAAGAATGTCATGGTCTATTGTATCAAACGCTGCCGATAGATCGAGCAGTACGAGAATAGTAATGTTGCCCATATCTAACGATTGCAATATATCATTTTGAACTTTAAATAGAGCTGTTTCAGTTGAGTGAAATTTTCTATAAGCGGACTGGTGAAGTTCGTGTAATTTATTTTCGGACAAGTGTTGTTCTATTTGAACGTCTACTACCTTTTCAAGCACTTTTGAGATGAAAGGTAAATTTGAAACAGGTCGATAGTTCTTCAGTTCATTTTTGTCAAGACCGGGTTTCTTTAACAATGGTTTAACATGTGAACTTTTAAAGAGTCTGGGTACATATGTTGATTCTAATGACGAATTGGCTAGCTTTGTAATAATCTCAACCAGATCATCAATGTACAATTTAAGAAGCCATGTAGGGATTTGATCTAACTCACAGCTTTTGGTTGGAGATTGAACTATGATGCGTATAAAGCCGCAGACATTTTTTGGCATCATAACTCAGATCATGCGATTTTTACTTTACTTGATCGGTCAGTATTTGTGCGTGCCGAAATAAATAAAAGTAAAAAAATGGCTTTTGTATTTCAATAGTGCAGAAATTGCTTTCTTTCATATAAAATTATACCTTAATCCTATGACAACACACACAGAATCCATTTGCTTGGAAATCTAAATATTTGTTGATGCAAGAGATTCTCAGCATACACATCCGTTTGTGAAGTTGTGGGGCACAAAACCCTGGTCGTATTGACTAGAATCAGAGACGTAATTACAAATTTTTCTGGGAATGCACCCATTGGAAAGAACTTAAAAATAAGCGTGCCCTTATATTCCCTCAACAGCTAGACTCAACAACAGGTATTGTTTCCTTGATCATATCAGTTATTCTTGGATAACTATTTACGTCGAATAACTATTGTGGTATATTTCATTCGTCAATTGATGCGAAATATATCGTGCATCTTCGGCGTCATCAGTGGCATCGGTAATTGACAAGGACATCCAGATCTTTAAAATCCGGATACCCTTGTCGACTTGCATTGTAATGGGACACGCTGAAGATGGAGGAAAAATTACACAAAGTGTTTGGTATCTAATAATTGGTGGAATACCTCAATCATCTGCCAGATTTGACAACGCTTTTAGGGAGACCTCTTTTTTTGAAAGGGTTGGAGTATGATAAAAATCTAGAATCGCAGAGCAGTTTTGTTTCATGATCTCTAAAATCTTTAATATGGACTCTCCCGAGTATTCTCCCGAGATAATGCTGTGCACCATGCAACTTAGCCTGGATTCTAGTCTAACAATGTCTTGCTGTTCCTCTATTCCTGTTCACAGGTGCCGCAATTTTACATATATCGATGTCTTTGAATCATATCCATCGCATTGTATATTACCGACGACTAGACCCAGGCTACACACAAAGTTCTACCTGTACATAGACTACATCAGGCCCCGATTTCTCGGAAAAACTTTAGTACGTTGTCATGCTCAAATCTGAGCACCGTGCTCAAATCACACGAAATCCACGAGAAATTAATCGAATACCCTTCAATGTTGGAGAGTATTCTTTTGAAGTTGAGCATGTTCTCATGAGTATGTACTTAAGTTTTTTTGGGGGAAACCAGGGCCTGGTCTGTTTTAATGTGTAAATTGACTAGTCTGTGCCCATGCTAAGCGAATCAAGTTTAGTTGAAGAACCATTTTCGTCACACTACGAGAACGGGTGTTCCAGTAAAACCGTTCCTACTTTCTCGTTTTTATGATACCGTATCACGTTTAGACATATTCAAACAATGCTATCAATAGCTTTCACAGAATAAAACACGTCAAAGTGTATGCACTGTAACCTACAGTATATACCATGATTCTGCCATTGCGTGTTAAGGAGGGGGGTCAAAAAGTTTAGAGCCTCGCATAGACAGAACCAGATATTTGTATTAAAACTTTTTTTTTTGTTTTTTCCACTTAGACTTCTTCGAACTCCATACTATACTATCGTTGAACCTGTAACTTATACCGTTGATACTGCAGCTTGTACCGTTGATACTGCAGCTGGTACCGTTGATACTGCAGCTTGTATCGGTGGGACTGCAGCTTTTACCGTTGATACTGCAGCTTGTACCGTTGATACTGCACCTTATATCGTTGATACTGCAGCTTGTACCGTTGATACTGCAGTTGTACCGTTGAAACTGCAGCTTGTATCGTAGGGAATGCAGCTTGTATCGTTGGGACTGCAGCTTGTACTGTTGATACAACAGCTTGTACCGTTGATACTGCAGTTTGTACCGTTGATACTGCAGTTTGTATCGTTGGGACTGCAGCTTGTACCATTGATACTGCAGCTTGTACCGTTACTTATGCAGTTTGTACCGTTGATACTGCAGTTTTTACCCTTGGTACTGTAGCTTTTACCGTTGAAACTGCAGCTTGTACCGTTGATACTGCAGCTTGTACCGTTGATACTGCAGATTGTACCGTTGGGAATGCAGCTTGTATCGTTGATATTGCAGCTTGTATCGTTGAACCTGTAACTTATACCGTTGATACTGCAGCTTGTACCGTTGATACTGCAGCTGGTACCGTTGATACTGCAGCTTGTATCGGTGGGACTGCAGCTTTTACCGTTGATACTGCAGCTTGTACCGTTGATACTGCAGTTGTACCGTTGAAACTGCAGCTCGTTCCGTTGGGACTGCAGCTTGTATCGTTGATACTGCAGCTTGTACCGTTGATACTGCAGCTTGTACCGTTGATACTGCGGCTTGTACCGTTGATACGGCAGCTTGTATCGTTGATACTACACCTTGTATCGTTGATACTGCAGCTTGTATCATTGGTATTGCAGCTTGTACCGTTGTTACTGAAGCTTGTATCGTTGATACTGGAGATTGTACCGTTGATACTGCAGCTTGTATCGTTGATACAGCAGCTTTTATCGTTGATACTGCAGCTTGTACCGTTGATACTGCAGCTTGAATCGTTGATACTGCAGCTTGTACCGTTGATACTGCAGCTTTTATCGTTGATACTGCAGCTTGTATCGCTGATACTGCAGCTTGTACCGTTGAACCTACAGCTTGTACCGTTGATACTGCAGCTTGTATCGTTGATACTGCAGCTTGTATCGTTGATACTGCAGCTTGTACCGTTGATACTGCAGCTTGTACCGTTGATGCTGCAGTTTGGGATTGCCCAAAACATTTCAAGTAATGTAATGAATAAACATTAACGATCTAGAACAATTCGTTTATAGTATAAAAATAATATAAAACACTAGTTCGGAAATGGTTGACATGGTTACACGAAGAACACATAGGCCTATCTACACGTTTAGACTTACTACGCCTCGCCACCTATAAATTCTGATGGGTTACTGTACACTAATAGGCCTCGGATTGGAAAGACTGGGGGCATAACTTCAATTAATTAGTCACAGAAAATCTTATTCAATAAATAAAAAAGGTGATTGGCATGGTAAATTGTTACGTTCACGTTTTTAGGAACAATAAGATTTTCTGTGACTAATTAATTAATTAACAGACTAGCATGTACATATCTAAGTATATACATGTATTGATACCTTCATGGGCACTTAAGACCTTCGTATATACCATAATCGTATACCAGAACTGCAATCAGACTGATGATTGTGATATTATTTTTCTCCATAGAATGGAATGATCCGTTCCTAATTACATTTTATATACATGTTTGAATGTTCTCGTAAGGCCACCCAAATCACGTAAACACCAAAATTGCAATAATGGAATTTAACGTTCGGTTTATAGAATGAAACTACACCATTTATTAATGAACGAAACATGTTGAAACATAAATACCTATAGCTCAAAGTTCATAACTCTAGTCTTGTATACAAACTGCAGTATCAACGGTACAAGCTGCAGTATCAACGATACAAGCTGCAGTATAAACGGTACAAGCTACAGTCCCAACGATACAAGCTTCAGTATCAACGATACAAGCTGCAATATCAACGGTACAAACTGTAGTATCAACGACACAAGCGGTAGTTTCAACGAAACAAGCTGCAGTATCAACGTTAAAAGCTGCAGTATCAACGAAACAAGCTCAATATCAACGATACAAGCTGCAGTTTCATCGATACAGGCTGCAGTATCAACGATACAAGCTGCAGTATCAACGATACAAGCTGCAGTATCAACGATACAACCTGCAATATCAACGATACAAGCTGCAGTATCAACGATACAAGCTGCAGTCCCAACGGTACAAGCTGCAGTATCAACGATACAAGCTGCAGTATCAACGGTAAAAGCTGCAGTATTAACGGTACAAGCTGCAGTATCAACGGTTCAAGCTGCAGTATCAACGGTACAAGCTGCAGATTAACGGTACAAGCTGCTGTATCAACGGTACAAGCTGCAGTATCAACGATACAAGCTGTAGTTTCAACGATACAAGCTGCAGTATCAACGATACAAGCTGCAGTATCAACGATACAAGCTGCAGTCCCAAAGGTACAAGCTGCAGTATCAACGATACAAGCTGCAGTATCAACGGTACAAGCTGCAGTATTAACAATACAAGCTGCAGTATCAATGATAAAAGCTGCAGTCCCAACGGTACAAGCTGCAGTATCAACGATACAATCTGCAGTATGAACGATTCAAGCTGCAGTATCAACGATACAATCTGCAGTATCAACGGTACAAGCTGCAATATCAACGGTACAAACTGCAGTATCAACGATACAAGCTGCAGTTTCAACGATACAAGCTGCAGTATCAACGGTAAGAGCTGCAGTATCAACGATACAAGCTGCAATATCAACGATACAAACTGCAGTTTCATCGATACAGGCTGCAGTATCAACAATACAAGCTGCAGTATTAACGATACAAGCTGCAGTATCAACGATACAAGCTGCAGTTTCATCGATACAGGCTGCAGTATCAACGATAATAGCTGCAGTATCAACGATACAAGCTGCAGTATCAACGACACAAGCTGCAGTATCAACGATACAAGTTGCAGTGCCAACGGTACAAGCTGCAGTCACAAAGATAAAAGCTGCAGTATCAACGATACAAGCTGCAGTATCAACGATACAAGCTGCAGTATCACTGGTACAAGCTGCAGTATCAACGGTACAAGCTGCAGTATCAACGGTAAAAACTGAAGTATCAACAGTACAAGCTGCAGTATCAACGATACAAGCTGCAGTATCAACGCTACAAGCTGCAGTATCAACGGTCCAAGCTGCAGTATCAACAGTACAAGCTTCTGTATCAACGATACAAGCTGCAGTATAAATGGTACAAGCTGCAGTATCAACGGTACAAGCTGCAGTATCAACGGTACAAGCTGCAGAATCAACGGTACAAAATTCAGAATCAACGATACAAGCTGCAGTATAAACGATACAAGCTGTAGAATCAACGATACAGGCTGCAGTATCAACGGTACAAAATGCAGTCCAACGATACATACTGCAGTATCAACGGTAAAAGCTGCAGTATCAACAATACAAGCTGTAGTATCAACGATACAAGCTGCAGTATCAAGGATACAAGCTGCAGTATCAACGGTACAAACTGCAGTCCAACGGTTCAAGCTGCTGTATCAACGGTACAAGCTGCAGTTTCAACGATACAAGCTGCAGTATCTACAGTACAAGTTGCAGTCCAAACGATACAAGCTGCAGTATCAACGATAAAAGCTGCAGTATCAACGGTACAAGCTGCAGTATCAACGGTAAAAGCTGCAGTATCAACGATACAAGCTCTAGTATAAACGGTACAAGCTGCAGTCCCAACGATACAAGATTCAGTATCAACGATACAAGCTGTAATATCAACGGTACAAACTAAGGAATCAACGATACAAGCGGCAGTTTCAACGATACAAGCTGCAGTATCAACGGTGAAAGCTGCAGTATCAACGAGACAAGCTGCAATATCAACGATACAAGCTGCAGTTTCATCGATACAGGCTGCAGTATCAACGATACAAGCTGCAGTATCAACGATACAAGCTGCAGTATCAACGATACAAGCTGCAGTATCAACGATACAAGCTGCAGTATCAACGATACAAGCTGCAGTCCCAACGGTACAAGCTGCAGTATCAACGACACAAGCTGCAGTATCAACGGTACAAGCTGCAGTATTAACGGTACAAGCTGCAGTATCAACGGTTCAAGCTGCAGTATCAACGATACAAGCTGTAGTTTCAACGATACAAGCTGCAGTATCAACGATACAAGCTGCAGTATCAACGATACAAGCTGCAGTCCCAAAGGTACAAGCTGCAGTATCAACGATACAAGCTGCAGTATCAACGGTACATGCTGCAGTATTAACAATACAAGCTGCAGTATCAATGATACAAGCTGCAGTCCCAACGGTACAAGCTGTAGTATCAACGATACAATCTGAAGTATGAAAGAATCAAGCTGCAGTATCAACGATACAATCTGCAGTATCAACGGTACAAGCTGCAATATCAACGGTACAAACTGCAGTCCCAACCGTACAAGCTGCAGTTTCAACGATACAAGCTGCAGTATCAACGGTAAAAGCTGCAGTATCAACGATACAAGCTGCAATTTCAACGATACAAACTGCAGTTTCATCGATACAGGCTGCAGTATCAACAATACAAGCTGCAGTATCAACGATACAAGCTGCAGTATCAACGATACAAGCTGCAGTTTCATCGATACAGGCTGCAGTGTCAACGATACAAGCTGCAGTATCAACGATACAAGCTGCAGTATCAACGATACAACCTGCAGTATCAACGATACAAGCTGCAGTCCCAACGGTACAATCTGCAGTCACAACGATAAAAGCTGCAGTATCAACGATACAAGCTGCAGTATCAACGATACAAGCTGCAGTATCAACGGTACAAGCTGCAGTATCAACGGTTAAAACTGAAGTATCAACAGTACAAGCTGCAGTATCAACGATACAAGCTGCAGTATCAACGATACAAGCTGCAGTATCAACGGTACAAGCTGCAGTATCAACAGTACAAGCTTCTGTATCAACGATACAAGCTGCAGTATAAACGGTACAAGCTGCAGTATCAACGGTACAAAATTCAGAATCAACGATTCAAGCTGCAGTATCAACGATACAATCTGCAGTATCAACGGTACAAGCTGCAATATCAACGGTACAAACTGCAGTATCAACGACACAAGCTGCAGTTTCAACGATACAAGCTGCAGTATCAACGGTAAAAGCTGCAGTATCAACGATACAAGCTGCAGTATCAAGGATACAAGATGCAGTATCAACGGTACAAACTGCAGTCCAACGGTTCAAGCTGCTGTATCAACGGTACAAGCTGCAGTTTCAACGATACAAGCTGCAGTATCAAGGATACAAGATGCAGTATCAACGGTACAAACTGCAGTCCAACGGTTCAAGTTGCTGTATCAACGATACAAGCTGCAGTATCAACGGTACAAGCTGCAGTCCAAACGATACAAGTTGCAGTATCAACGATAAAAGCTGCAGTTTAAACGGTACAAGCTGCAGTATCAACGGTACAAGCTGCAGTATCAACGATACAAGCTGCAGTATAAACGGTACAAGCTGCAGTCCCAACGATACAAGCTTCAGTATCAACAATACAAGCTGCAATAGCAACGGTACAAACTGTAGAATCAACGATACAAGCGGCAGTTTCAACGATACAAGCTGCAGTATCAACGGTAAAAGCTGCAGTATCAACGAAACACGCTGCAATATCAACGATACAAGCTGCAGTTTCATCGATACAGGCTGCAGTATCAACGATACAAGCTGCAGTATCAACGATACAAGCTGCAGTATCAACGATACAAGCTGCAGTATCAACGATGCAAGCTGCAGTATCATCGATACAAGCTGCAGTCCCAACGGTACAAGCTGCAATATCAACGACACAAGCTGCAGTATCAACGGTACAAGCTGCAGTATAAACGGTACAAGCTGGTGCAGTATCAACGGTACAAGCTGCAGTATTAACGGTAAAAATTGCAGTATCAACAATACAAGCTGCAGTATCAACGATACAAGCTGCAATATCAACGGTACAAACTGCAGTATCAACGATACAAGCTGCAGTTCTAACCATACAACCTGCAGTATCAACGGTAAAAGCTGCAGTATCAACGATACAAGCTGTAATATCAACGATACAAGCTGCAATTTCATCGATACAGGCTGCAGTTTCAACGATACAAGCTGCAGTATCAACGATACAAGCTGCAGTATCAACGGTACAAAATGCAGTCCAACGATACATACTGCAGTATCAACGGTAAAAGCTGCAGTATCAACAATACAAGCTGTAGTATCAACGATACAAGCTGCAGTATAAACAGTACAATCTGCAGTATGAACGATTCAAGCTGCAGTATCAATGATACAAGCTGCAGAATCAACGATATAAGCTGCAGTATCAACGGTACAAGCTGCAGTATCAACGGTAAAAACTAAAGTATCAACTGTACAAGCTGCAGTATCAACGATACAAGCTGCAGTATCAACGATACAAGCTGCAGCTCCAACCTTACAAGCTGCAGTATCAACGATACACGCTGCAGTGTCAACGGTACAAGCTGCAGTATCAATGGTACAAGCTGCAGTATCAACGATGCAAGCTGCAGTATCAATGATACAAGATGCAGTATCAACGATACAAGCTGCAGTATCAACGATAAAAGCTGCAGTTCCAACCTTACAAGCTGCAGTATCAACGATATAAGCTGCAGTATCAATGGTACAAGCTGCAGTATCAACGATACAAGCTGCAGTATCAACGGTACAAGCTGCAGTATCAACGATAAAAGCTGCAGTATCAACGATACAAGCTGCAGTATCAACGGTACAAACTGCAGTCAGATGGTACAAACTGCAGTATCAACGATACAAGCTGCAGTTTCAACGATACAAGCTGCAGTATCAACGGTAAGAGCTGCAGTATCAACGATACAAGCTGCAATATCAACGATACAAACTGCAGTTTCATCGATACAGGCTGCAGTATCAACGATAATAGCTGCAGTATCAACGATACAAGCTGCAGTATCAACGACACAAGCTGCAGTATCAACGATACAAGCTGCAGTGCCAACGGTACAAGCTGCAGTCACAAAGATAAAAGCTGCAGTATCAACGATACAAGCTGCAGTATCAACGATACAAGCTGCAGTATCACTGGTACAAGCTGCAGTATCAACGGTACAGGCTGCAGTATCAACGGTAAAAACTGAAGTATCAACAGTACAAGCTGCAGTATCAACGATACAAGCTGCAGTATCAACGCTACAAGCTGCAGTATCAACGGTCCAAGCTGCAGTATCAACAGTACAAGCTTCTGTATCAACGATACAAGCTGCAGTATAAATGGTACAAGCTGCAGTATCAACGGTACAAGCTGCAGTATCAACGGTACAAGCTGCAGAATCAACGGTACAAAATTCAGAATCAACGATACAAGCTGCAGTATAAACGATACAAGCTGTAGAATCAACGATACAGGCTGCAGTATCAACGGTACAAAATGCAGTCCAACGATACATACTGCAGTATCAACGGTAAAAGCTGCAGTATCAACAATACAAGCTGTAGTATCAACGATACAAGCTGCAGTATCAAGGATAAAAGCTGCAGTATCAACGGTACAAACTGCAGTCCAACGGTTCAAGCTGCTGTATCAACGGTACAAGCTGCAGTTTCAACGATACAAGCTGCAGTATCTACAGTACAAGTTGCAGTCCAAACGATACAAGCTGCAGTATCAACGATAAAAGCTGCAGTATCAACGGTACAAGCTGCAGTATCAACGGTAAAAGCTGCAGTATCAACGATACAAGCTCCAGTATAAACGGTACAAGCTGCAGTCCCAACGATACAAGCTTCAGTATCAACGATACAAGCTGTAATATCAACTGTACAAACTAAGGAATCAACGATACAAGCGGCAGTTTCAACGATACAAGCTGCAGTATCAAGGGTGAAAGCTGCAGTATCAACGAGACAAGCTGCAATATCAACGATACAAGCTGCAGTTTCATCGATACAGGCTGCAGTATCAACGATACAAGCTGCAGTATCAACGATACAAGCTGCAGTATCAACGATACAAGCTGTAGTATCAACGATACAAGCTGCAGTATCAACGATACAAGCTGCAGTCCCAACGGTACAAGCTGCAGTATCAACGACACAAGCTGCAGTATCAACGGTACAAGCTGCAGTATTAACGGTACAAGCTGCAGTATCAACGGTTCAAGCTGCAGTATCAACGATACAAGCTGTAGTTTCAACGATACAAGCTGCAGTATCAACGATACAAGCTGCAGTATCAACGATACAAGCTGCAGTCCCAAAGGTACAAGCTGCAGTATCAACGATACAAGCTGCAGTATCAACGGTACATGCTGCAGTATTAACAATACAAGCTGCAGTATCAATGATACAAGCTGCAGTCCCAACGGTACAAGCTGTAGTATCAACGATACAATCTGAAGTATGAAAGAATCAAGCTGCAGTATCAACGATACAATCTGCAGTATCAACGGTACAAGCTGCAATATCAACGGTACAAACTGCAGTCCCAACCGTACAAGCTGCAGTTTCAAAGATACAAGCTGCAGTATCAACGGTAAAAGCTGCAGTATCAACGATACAAGCTGCAATTACAACGATACAAACTGCAGTTTCATCGATACAGGCTGCAGTATCAACAATACAAGCTGCAGTATCAACGATACAAGCTGCAGTATCAACGATACAAGCTGCAGTTTCATCGATACAGGCTGCAGTGTCAACGATACAAGCTGCAGTATCAACGATACAAGCTGCAGTATCAACGATACAACCTGCAGTATCAACGATACAAGCTGCAGTCCCAACGGTACAATCTGCAGTCACAACGATAAAAGCTGCAGTATCAACGATACAAGCTGCAGTATCAACGATACAAGCTGCAGTATCAACGGTACAAGCTGCAGTATCAACGGTTAAAACTGAAGTATCAACAGTACAAGCTGCAGTATCAACGATACAAGCTGCAGTATCAACGATACAAGCTGCAGTATCAACGGTACAAGCTGCCGTATCAACGATACAAGCTGCAGTATCAACGAAACAAGCTGCAGTATCAACGGTACAAGCTGCAGTATCAACGGTGCAAGCTGCAGTATAAACAGTACAATCTGCAGTATGAACGATTCAAGCTGCAGTATCAATGATACAAGCTGCAGAATCAACGATATAAGCTGCAGTATCAACGGTACAAGCTGCAGTATCAACGGTAAAAACTAAAGTATCAACTGTACAAGCTGCAGTATCAACGATACAAGCTGCAGTATCAACGATACAAGCTGCAGCTCCAACCTTACAAGCTGCAGTATCAACGATACACGCTGCAGTGTCAACGGTACAAGCTGCAGTATCAATGGTACAAGCTGCAGTATCAACGATACAAGCTGCAGTATCAATGATACAAGATGCAGTATCAACGATACAAGCTGCAGTATCAACGATAAAAGCTGCAGTTCCAACCTTACAAGCTGCAGTATCAACGATATAAGCTGCAGTATCAATGGTACAAGCTGCAGTATCAACGATACAAGCTGCAGTATCAACGGTACAAGCTGCAGTATCAACGATAAAAGCTGCAGTATCAACGATACAAGCTGCAGTATCAATGGTACAAACTGCAGTCAGATGGTACAAACTGCAGTATCAACGATACAAGCTGCAGTATCAACGATACAAGCTGCAGTTTCAACGATACAAGCTGCAGTATCAACGGTACAAGCTGCAGTATCGACGGTACAAGCTGCAGTATCAACAATACAATCTGCAGTTTCAACGGGTAAAAGCTGCAGTATCAACGGTAAAAGCTGCAGTATCAACGATACAAGCTGCAATATCAACGATAAAAGCTGCAGTTTCATCGATACAGGCTACAGTATCAACGATACAAGCTGCAGTATCAACGATACAAGCTGCAGTATCAACGATACAAGCTGCAGTCCCAACGGTACAAGCTGCAGTATCAACGACACAAGCTGATTTATATTAAATAATGATAATTAGAGCATTTACATTTTACAGAATGGCTAGTTTAATTTCAGCCAATTTGTAAAAAAATGATTTTGCTTAAAGTTTTCATCCTTAATTGTTTTTTGTTGTTTTCTTTTTTTTTCAAAAGAGGCCTGATGATAATCTGAACATAAAGGTGTTTATTTCAGCCAATCTATGAAATAGTAGTTTTGCTTTAATTCGACGCTTTAAATGAATCTTATCAAAATAATGATAGTTTGAACATGAAAGTTACACAGAATTACTGTTGTTGTTGTTGCTTTTTCAGCCAATCTGAGAAATGAGTATTTCTTTATTTTGCATTAACTTTCAAATAAAATTGACCTTTTTAGATAAAAAGAAAGAAAAAATTAACATGAAGCTGTTACACAGAACGACTGATTAACTGTCAACTAATCTGTGTAATAATGATTTTGCTTCAAATTTATCTCATTTTCTTTTAAAAGATATATCATATTTTGATGTTAATATTTCAAGTGAAAACAAATAATTAAATATTAAATTGTCATTAGAGTAGAAATATACATGTAGTAGTAAAGCACAATATTCATTAAACGTAAAAATGATAAAAATTGCAAAAGTACTGTAGTTTCACTAGTCTTGAAATAACGTTCAATCCAATTTTATTCACATTTCCCTATTTCAGCCATTTCATGAAATGGCTAGAGCAATATTTCAGCCATTTCACGAAATGGCTGAAAATTTTAGCCATTTCATGAAATGGCTGAGTGAATCAGTCATTTCATGAATTGGCTAAAAATTTCAGCCATTTCATGAAATGGCTGATTTCACAGATTGGCTGTAACATATATATTATTATTAAATACCAAACTTATATATAAACGATTCAAAATCATTTACTAATGAGGGACTAGGCCGATAACGGAAAAGAGGGGAGGTAGGATGTATATTTGACTATATATAGTAACAACTTATACACACTGATACCTGTTCAACCCTAAAATAAACCAAAATATTTGTATCGATTCTCGTTTAACTTTGAACGTATAATAGCGCTTTTATCATACTGGCGTACGTTCAAAAGCGCTTTACAAACTAAATATATATATATATATATATATATATATATATATATATATATATATATATATATATATATATATATATATGTACTAAAACAAACATGTACACATAAAATATATCACCAAAACATTATTAACCTTAAAAAACAAACCGAATTATTGATTAAAATAAGAAAACTGTTCAATTTCCATAAATCTGTAAAAATAAATGAGTCTTTAAGGACTTCTTAAAAGATGAAATTGTGGAAATGGCTCTTATCTCAAATGGGAGAGAATTCCACAATACAGGAGCTGCACTCATGAAACTGCGATCTCCATATGTTTTAGTGCAACGTTTTGGTAATACAAGTGTTGTGCCATTTGATCCGGACCTAAGTTCACGGTTTGGTTTGTATATGTTTAAAAGAGATGTGATGTATTCTGGCGCTTGTCCATGCAGGGCTTTATATGTATAAGTCAGTATCTTAAATTGGATTCTGTAATGTACAGGTATCCAGTGCAATTCCTTCAACACTGGTGTTATGTGATGGCGTCTCGGTGTTCTGGCGACTATACGAGCTGAAGTATTTTGGACTATCTGTAACTTATTCAGAGTTTTCTTTGGTAACCCAAAGAGTAAAGAGTTACAGTAATCTAACCTTGACGTGACCAATGAGTTGACAAGAGACTTAGTGGCATCACCATTTAGATATTTTCTGATACGTCCGATTTGGCGCAGCTGAGAATAACAGGATCTACAAACACTATTTACATGTGATTCCATGTTCATTTGTGAGTCAAAAAGGCACCAAGATTTCTCACAGACTTCGACGATTTTACGTCAGAACTACCGACTTTAATAGATATATTTTCAATTTGGTTCGAATGTTTCTTCGGTGCAAATACTATAAGTTCTGTTTTATCTGCATAAAGCTTGAGCATGTTATGGTTCATCCATTCTGTGATTTCGGTCAAACATATTTCAACACGTCGTATAGCTTCATCTCTCGAGACATTGTCATAAGGTTTGAACGAGAGGTAAAGCTGCGAATCATCTGCGTAGAAATGATATTCTAGGTCATGCTTTCTGCAGATCATACCTACTGGCTTTGTATACATGACATAATTCTTAGGACCAAGGACGGAACCCTGTGGAACACTGTATTTCATTAGCACTGGGTTTGATAAGACTCCGTTAATAAACACAGATTGATGTCTGTCCGTTAAGTATGACTTCATCCAGGCAAGTGGCTTACCGGAGATATGAAAGTCATGTTCTAAACGACGAAGAAGAATGTCATGGTCTATTGTATCAAACGCTGCCGATAGATCGAGCAGTACGAGAATAGTAATGTTGCCCATATCTAACGATTGCAATATATCATTTTGAACTTTAAATAGAGCTGTTTCAGTTGAGTGAAATTTTCTATAAGCGGACTGGTGAAGTTCGTGTAATTTATTTTCGGACAAGTGTTGTTCTATTTGAACGTCTACTACCTTTTCAAGCACTTTTGAGATGAAAGGTAAATTTGAAACAGGTCGATAGTTCTTCAGTTCATTTTTGTCAAGACCGGGTTTCTTTAACAATGGTTTAACATGTGAACTTTTAAAGAGTCTGGGTACATATGTTGATTCTAATGACGAATTGGCTAGCTTTGTAATAATCTCAACCAGATCATCAATGTACAATTTAAGAAGCCATGTAGGGATTTGATCTAACTCACAGCTTTTGGTTGGAGATTGAACTATGATGCGTATAAAGCCGCAGACATTTTTTGGCATCATAACTCAGATCATGCGATTTAATTCAGAAAATCGAACAGGGTCGTGTTTTTGTTTACTTGATCGGTCAGTATTTGTGCGTGCCGAAATAAATAAAAGTAAAAAAATGGCTTTTGTATTTCAATAGTGCAGAAATTGCTTTCTTTCATATAAAATTATACCTTAATCCTATGACAACACACACAGAATCCATTTGCTTGGAAATCTAAATATTTGTTGATGCAAGAGATTCTCAGCATACACATCCGTTTGTGAAGTTGTGGGGCACAAAACCCTGGTCGTATTGACTAGAATCAGAGACGTAATTACAATTTTTTCTGGGAATGCACCCATTGGAAAGAACTTAAAAATAAGCGTGCCCTTATATTCCCTCAACAGCTAGACTCAACAACGGGTATTGTTTCCTTGATCATATCAGTTATTCTTGGATAACTATTTACGTCGAATAACTATTGTGGTATATTTCATTCGTCAATTGATGCGAAATATATCGTGCATCTTCGGCGTCATCAGTGGCATCGGTAATTGACAAGGACATCCAGATCTTTAAAATCCGGATACCCTTGTCGACTTGCATTGTAATGGGACACGCTGAAGATGGAGGAAAAATTACACAAAGTGTTTGGTATCTAATAATTGGTGGAATACCTCAATCATCTGCCAGATTTGACAACGCTTTTAGGGAGACCTCTTTTTTTGAAAGGGTTGGAGTATGATAAAAATCTAGAATCGCAGAGCAGTTTTGTTTCATGATCTCTAAAATCTTTAATATGGACTCTCCCGAGTATTCTCCCGAGATAATGCTGTGCACCATGCAACTTAGCCTGGATTCTAGTCTAACAATGTCTTGCTGTTCCTCTATTCCTGTTCACAGGTGCCGCAATTTTACATATATCGATGTCTTTGAATCATATCCATCGCATTGTATATTACCGACGACTAGACCCAGACTACACACAAAGTTCTACCTGTACATAGACTACATCAGGCCCCGATTTCTCGGAAAAACTTTAGTACGTTGTCATGCTCAAATCTGAGCACCGTGCTCAAATCACACGAAATCCACGAGAAATTAATCGAATACCCTTCAACGTTGGAGAGTATTCTTTTGAAGTTGAGCATGTTCTCATGAGTATGTACTTAAGTTTTTTTGGGGGAAACCAGGGCCTGGTGTGTTTTAATGTGTAAATTGACTAGTCTGTGCCCATGTTAAGCGAATCAAGTTTAGTTGAAGAACCATTTTCGTCACACTACGAGAACGGGTGTTCCAGTAAAACCGTTCCTACTTTCTCGTTTTTATGATACCGTATCACGTTTAGACATATTCAAACAATGCTATCAATAGCTTTCACAGAATAAAACACGTCAAAGTGTATGCACTGTAACCTACAGTATATACCATGATTCTGCCATTGCGTGTTAAGGAGGGGGGTCAAAACGTTTAGAGCCTCGCATAGACAGAACCAGATATTTGTATTAAAACTTTTTTTTGTTTTTTCCACTTAGACTTCTTCGAACTCCATACTATACTATCGTTGAACCTGTAACTTATACCGTTGATACTGCAGCTTGTACCGTTGATACTGCAGCTGGTACCGTTGATACTGCAGCTTGTATCGGTGGGACTGCAGCTTTTACCGTTGATACTGCAGCTTGTACCGTTGATACTGCACCTTATATCGTTGATACTGCAGCTTGTACCGTTGATACTGCAGTTGTACCGTTGAAACTGCGGCTTGTATCGTAGGGAATGCAGCTTGTATCGTTGGGACTGCAGCTTGTACTGTTGATACAACAGCTTGTACCGTTGATACTGCAGTTTGTACCGTTGATACTGCAGTTTGTATCGTTGGGACTGCAGCTTGTACCATTGATACTGCAGCTTGTACCGTTAATTATGCAGTTTGTACCGTTGATACTGCAGTTTTTACCCTTGATACTGTAGCTTTTACCGTTGAAACTGCAGCTTGTACCGTTGATACTGCAGCTTGTACCGTTGATACTGCAGATTGTACCTTTGGGAATGCAGCTTGTATCGTTGATATTGCAGCTTGTATCGTTGAACCTGTAACTTATACCGTTGATACTGCAGCTTGTACCGTTGATACTGCAGCTGGTACCGTTGATACTGCAGCTTGTATCGGTGGGACTGCAGCTTTTACCGTTGATACTGCAGCTTGTACCGTTGATACTGCAGTTGTACCGTTGAAACTGCAGCTCGTTCCGTTGGGACTGCAGCTTGTATCGTTGATACTGCAGCTTGTACCGTTGATACTGCAGCTTGTACCGTTGATACTGCGGCTTGTACCGTTGATACGGCAGCTTGTATCGTTGATACTACACCTTGTATCGTTGATACTGCAGCTTGTATCATTGGTATTGCAGCTTGTACCGTTGTTACTGAAGCTTGTATCGTTGATACTGGATATTGTACCGTTGATACTGCAGCTTGTATCGTTGATACAGCAGCTTTTATCGTTGATACTGCATCTTGTACCTTTGATACTGCAGCTTGAATCGTTGATACTGCAGCTTGTATCGTTGATACTGCAGCTTTTATCGTTGATACTGCAGCTTGTATCGCTGATACTGCAGCTTGTACCGTTGAACCTACAGCTTGTACCGTTGATACTGCAGCTTGTATCGTTGATACTGCAGCTTGTATCGTTGATACTGCAGCTTGTACCGTTGATGCTGCAGTTTGGGATTGCCCAAAACATTTCAAGTAATGTAATGAATAAACATTAACGATCTAGAACAATTCGTTTATAGTATAAAAATAATATAAAACACTAGTTCGGAAATGGTTGACATGGTTACACGAAGAACACATAGGCCTATCTACACGTTTAGACTTACTACGCCTCGCCACCTATAAATTCTGATGGGTTACTGTACACTAATAGGCCTCGGATTGGAAAGACTGGGGGCATAACTTCAATTAATTAGTCACAGAAAATCTTATTCAATAAATAAAAAAGGTGATTGGCATGGTAAATTGTTACGTTCACGTTTTTAGGAACAATAAGATTTTCTGTGACTAATTAATTAATTAACAGACTAGCATGTACATATCTAAGTATATACATGTATTGATACCTTCATGGGCACTTAAGACCTTCGTATATACCATAATCGTATACCAGAACTGCAATCAGACTGATGATTGTGATATTATTTTTCTCCATAGAATGGAATGATCCGTTCCTAATTACATTTTATATACATGTTTGAATGTTCTCGTAAGGCCACCCAAATCACGTAAACACCCAAATTGCAATAATGGAATTTAACGTTCGGTTTATAGAATGAAACTACACCATTTATTAATGAACGAAACATGTTGAAACATAAATACCTATAGCTCAAAGTTCATAACTCTAGTCTTGTATACAAACTGCAGTATCAACGGTACAAGCTGCAGTATCAACGATACAAGCTGCAGTATAAACGGTACAAGCTACAGTCCCAACGATACAAGCTTCAGTATCAACGATACAAGCTGCAATATCAACGGTACAAACTGTAGTATCAACGACACAAGCGGTAGTTTCAACGAAACAAGCTGCAGTATCAACGTTAAAAGCTGCAGTATCAACGAAACAAGCTCAATATCAACGATACAAGCTGCAGTTTCATCGATACAGGCTGCAGTATCAACGATACAAGCTGCAGTATCAACGATACAAGCTGCAGTATCAACGATACAACCTGCAATATCAACGATACAAGCTGCAGTATCAACGATACAAGCTGCAGTCCCAACGGTACAAGCTGCAGTATCAACGATACAAGCTGCAGTATCAACGGTAAAAGCTGCAGTATTAACGGTACAAGCTGCAGTATCAACGGTTCAAGCTGCAGTATCAACGGTACAAGCTGCAGATTAACGGTACAAGCTGCTGTATCAACGGTACAAGCTGCAGTATCAACGATATAAGCTGTAGTTTCAACGATACAAGCTGCAGTATCAACGATACAAGCTGCAGTATCAACGATACAAGCTGCAGTCCCAAAGGTACAAGCTGCAGTATCAACGATACAAGCTGCAGTATCAACGGTACAAGCTGCAGTATTAACAATACAAGCTGCAGTATCAATGATAAAAGCTGCAGTCCCAACGGTACAAGCTGCAGTATCAACGATACAATCTGCAGTATGAACGATTCAAGCTGCAGTATCAACGATACAATCTGCAGTATCAACGGTACAAGCTGCAATATCAACGGTACAAACTGCAGTATCAACGATACAAGCTGCAGTTTCAACGATACAAGCTGCAGTATCAACGGTAAGAGCTGCAGTATCAACGATACAAGCTGCAATATCAACGATACAAACTGCAGTTTCATCGATACAGGCTGCAGTATCAACAATACAAGCTGCAGTATCAACGATACAAGCTGCAGTATCACCGATACAAGCTGCAGTTTCATCGATACAGGCTGCAGTATCAACGATAATAGCTGCAGTATCAACGATACAAGCTGCAGTATCAACGACACAAGCTGCAGTATCAACGATACAAGCTGCAGTGCCAACGGTACAAGCTGCAGTCACAAAGATAAAAGCTGCAGTATCAACGATACAAGCTGCAGTATCAACGATACAAGCTGCAGTATCACTGGTACAAGCTGCAGTATCAACGGTACAAGCTGCAGTATCAACGCTAAAAACTAAAGTATCAACAGTACAAGCTGCAGTATCAACGATACAAGCTGCAGTATCAACGCTACAAGCTGCAGTATCAACGGTCCAAGCTGCAGTATCAACAGTACAAGCTTCTGTATCAACGATACAAGCTGCAGTATAAATGGTACAAGCTGCAGTATCAACGGTACAAGCTGCAGTATCAACGGTACAAGCTGCAGAATCAACGATACAAAATTCAGAATCAACGATACAAGCTGCAGTATAAACGATACAAGCTGTAGAATCAACGATACAGGCTGCAGTATCAACGGTACAAAATGCAGTCCAACGATACATAGTGCAGTATCAACGGTAAAAGCTGCAGTATCAACAATACAAGCTGTAGTATCAACGATACAAGCTGCAGTATCAAGGATACAAGCTGCAGTATCAACGGTACAAACTGCAGTCCAACGGTTCAAGCTGCTGTATCAACGGTACAAGCTGCAGTTTCAACGATACAAGCTGCAGTATCTACAGTACAAGTTGCAGTCCAAACGATACAAGCTGCAGTATCAACGATAAAAGCTGCAGTATCAACGGTACAAGCTGCAGTATCAACGGTAAAAGCTGCAGTATCAACGATACAAGCTCTAGTATAAACGGTACAAGCTGCAGTCCAAACGATACAAGCTTCAGTATCAACGATACAAGCTGTAATATCAACGGTACAAACTAAGGAATCAACGATACAAGCGGCAGTTTCAATGATACAAGCTGCAGTATCAACGGTGAAAGCTGCAGTATCAACGAGACAAGCTGCAATATCAACGATACAAGCTGCAGTTTCATCGATACAGGCTGCAGTATCAACGATACAAGCTGCAGTATCAACGATACAAGCTGCAGTATCAACGATACAAGCTGCAGTATCAACGATACAAGCTGCAGTATCAACGATACAAGCTGCAGTCCCAACGGTACAAGCTGCAGTATCAACGACACCAGCTGCAGTATCAACGGTACAAGCTGCAGTATTAACGGTACAAGCTGCAGTATCAACGGTTCAAGCTGCAGTATCAACGGTACAAGCTGCAGTATTAACGGTACAAGCTGCAGTATCAACGGTTCAAGCTGCAGTATCAACGATACAAGCTGTAGTTTCAACGATACAAGCTGCAGTATCAACGATACAAGCTGCAGTATCAACGATACAAGCTGCAGTCCCAAAGGTACAAGCTGCAGTATCAACGATACAAGCTGCAGTATCAACGGTACATGCTGCAGTATTAACAATACAAGCTGCAGTATCAATGATACAAGCTGCAGTCCCAACGGTACAAGCTGTAGTATCAACGATACAATCTGAAGTATGTAAGAATCAAGCTGCAGTATCAACGATACAATCTGCAGTATCAACGGTACAAGCTGCAATATCAACGGTACAAACTGCAGTCCCAACCGTACAAGCTGCAGTTTCAACGATACAAGCTGCAGTATCAACGGTAAAAGCTGCAGTATCAACGATACAAGCTGCAATTTCAACGATACAAACTGCAGTTTCATCGATACAGGCTGCAGTATCAACAATACAAGCTGCAGTATCAACGATACAAGCTGCAGTATCAACGATACAAGCTGCAGTTTCATCGATACAGGCTGCAGTGTCAACGATACAAGCTGCAGTATCAACGATACAAGCTGCAGTATCAACGATACAACCTGCAGTATCAACGATACAAGCTGCAGTCCCAACGGTACAATCTGCAGTCACAACGATAAAAGCTGCAGTATCAACGATACAAGCTGCAGTATCAACGGTACAATCTGCAGTATCAACGGTTAAAACTGAAGTATCAACAGTACAAGCTGCAGTATCAACGATACAAGCTGCAGTATCAACGATACAAGCTGCAGTATCAACGATACAAGCTGCAGTATCAACAGTACAAGCTTCTGTATCAACGATAAAAGCTGCAGTATAAACGGTACAAGCTGCAGTATCAACGGTACAAAATTCAGAATCAACGATTCAAGCTGCAGTATCAACGATACAATCTGCAGTATCAACGGTACAAGCTGCAATATCAACGGTACAAACTGCAGTATCAACGACACAAGCTGCAGTTTCAACGATACAAGCTGCAGTATCAACGGTAAAAGCTGCAGTATCAACGATACAAGCTGCAGTATCAAGGATACAAGATGCAGTATCAACGGTACAAACTGCAGTCCAACGCTTCAAGCTACTGTATCAACGGTACAAGCTGCAGTTTCAACGATACAAGCTGCAGTATCAAGGATACAAGATGCAGTATCAACGGTACAAACTGCAGTCCAACGGTTCAAGTTGCTGTATCAACGATACAAGCTGCAGTATCAACGGTACAAGCTGCAGTCCAAACGATACAAGCTGCAGTATCAACGATAAAAGCTGCAGTTTAAACGGTACAAGCTGCAGTATCAACGGTACAAGCTGCAGTATCAACGATACAAGCTGCAGTATAAACGGTACAAGCTGCAGTCCCAACGATACAAGCTTCAGTATCAACAATGCAAGCTGCAATAGCAACGGTACAAACTGTAGAATCAACGATACAAGCGGCAGTTTCAACGATACAAGCTGCAGTATCAACGGTAAAAGCTGCAGTATCAACGAAACACGCTGCAATATCAACGATACAAGCTGCAGTTTCATCGATACAGGCTGCAGTATCAACGATACAAGCTGCAGTATCAACGATACAAGCTGCAGTATCAACGATACAAGCTGCAGTATCAACGATACAAGCTGCAGTATCATCGATACAAGCTGCAGTCCCAACGGTACAAGCTGCAATATCAACGACACAAGCTGCAGTATCAACGGTACAAGCTGCAGTATAAACGGTACAAGCTGGTGCAGTATCAACGGTACAAGCTGCAGTATTAACGGTAAAAATTGCAGTATCAACAATACAAGCTGCAGTATCAACGATACAAGCTGCAATATCAACGGTACAAACTGCAGTATCAACGATACAAGCTGCAGTTCTAACCATACAACCTGCAGTATCAACGGTAAAAGCTGCAGTATCAACGATACAAGCTGTAATATCAACGATACAAGCTGCAATTTCATCGATACAGGCTGCACTTTCAACGATACAAGCTGCAGTATCAACGATACAAGCTGCAGTATCAACGGTACAAGCTGCCGTATCAACGATATAAGCTGCAGTATCAACGAAACAAGCTGCAGTATCAACGGTACAAGCTGCAGTATCAACGGTGCAAGCTGCAGTATAAACAGTACAATCTGCAGTATGAACGATTCAAGCTGCAGTATCAATGATACAAGCTGCAGAATCAACGATATAAGATGCAGTATCAACGGTACAAGCTGCAGTATCAACGGTAAAAACTAAAGTATCAACAGTACAAGCTGCAGTATCAACGATACAAGCTGCAGTATCAACGATACAAGCTGCAGCTCCAACCTTACAAGCTGCAGTATCAACGATACACGCTACAGTGTCAACGGTACAAGCTGCAGTATCAATGGTACAAGCTGCATTATCAACGATACAAGCTGCAGTATCAATGATACAAGATGCAGTATCAACGATACAAGCTGCAGTATCAACGATAAAAGCTGCAGTTCCAACCTTACAAGCTGCAGTATCAACGATATAAGCTGCAGTATCAATGGTACAAGCTGCAGTATCAACGATACAAGCTGCAGTATCAACGGTACAAGCTGCAGTATCAACGATAAAAGCTGCAGTATCAACGATACAAGCTGCAGTATCAACGGTACAAACTGCAGTCAGATGGTACAAACTGCAGTATCAACGATACAAGCTGCAGTATCAACGATACAAGCTGCAGTTTCAACGATACAAGCTGCAGTATCAACGGTACAAGCTGCAGTATCGACGGTACAAGCTGCAGTATCAACAATACAATCTGCAGTTTCAACGGGTAAAAGCTGCAGTATCAACGGTAAAAGCTGCAGTATCAACGATACAAGCTGCAAAATCAACGATACAAGCTGCAGTTTCATCGATACAGGCTGCAGTATCAACGATACAAGCTGCAGTATCAACGATACAAGCTGCAGTCCCAACGGTACAAGCTGCAGTATCAACGACACAAGCTGATTTATATTAAATAATGATAATTTGAGCATTTACATTTTACAGAATGGCTAGTTTAATTTCAGCCAATTTGTGAAAAAATGATTTTGCTTAAAGTTTTCATCCTTAATTGTTTTTTGTTGTTTTCTTTTTTTTTTCAAAAGAGGCCTGATGATAATCTGAACATAAAGGTGTTTATTTCAGCCAATCTATGAAATAGTAGTTTTCCTTTAATTCGACGCTTTAAATGAATCTTATCAAAATAATGATAGTTTGAACATGAAAGTTACACAGAATTACTGTTGTTGTTGTTGCTTTTTCAGCCAATCTGAGAAATGAGTATTTCTTTATTTTGCATTATCTTTCAAATAAAATTGACCTTTTTAGATAAAAAGAAAGAAAAAATTAACATGAAGCTGTTACACAGAACGACTGATTAACTGTCAACTAATCTGTGTAATAATGATTTTGCTTCAAATTTATCTCATTTTCTTTTAAAAGATATATCATATTTTGATGTTAATATTTCAAGTGAAAACAAATAATTAAATATTAAATTGTCATTAGAGTAGAAATATACATGTAGTAGTAAAGCACAATATTCATTAAACGTAAAAATGATAAAAATTGCAAAAGTACTGTAGTTTCACTAGTCTTGAAATAACGTTCAATCCAATTTTATTCACATTTCCCTATTTCAGCCATTTCATGAAATGGCTAGAGCAATATTTCAGCCATTTCACGAAATGGCTTAAAATTTTAGCCATTTCATGAAATGGCTGAGTGAATCAGTCATTTCATGAATTGGCTAAAAATTTCAGCCATTTCATGAAATGGCTGATTTCACAGATTGGCTGTAACATATATACCATGTAAAAAAAGTTTAGCAACACTGACTTTGTTAATTGAAAAAATGTATTTTCTGTGATATTTATTTCACAACCGTTATATATATCTTAGCATATGCATTTACGCAGAACATTCAAAGGTCGCTTTGTGGTAGCGTTAAATATTGTGTTAGAAACATTGTCTTGACGTAGGTGAGGGGTCAAAATAAAAAGTTACAATAGAAATCGGTATCGACTGTGCGGCCATTTTCAAGCAAGAACAACCGTGAACAGTTTTCTAATCCACTTAAATTGTTTGTACACAGTATCAACATTCACTACTTTATCAAGAGATTGAACGTCATTCGCGTCAGAACGATCACGCACACGTCTTCCTTAAATGCACCGTATATGCTCTATGGGTGACAAATCAGAAAGAAATGGATGATAATGGGAGTCCATCAGTGTTGTATACGCTTAATTTGGCTTAAAGCATTTATACCAGTCAAGTCTGGTGCGTTCATGGTGTAGCGTCAGGGAAATTACAACGTATGGTCAACGTCTAGTAACCGTTCATCTGTAGAGACGATCACGGATGGTAAGAGTGGATACTCTATATTGAAATTCTTGTGGAAGCCACTCGTAAGTTTTGGTGTTGATAAGGAACATTTTTGCCGTGACGTAACGAAATTATGACGGTCATCGTCTCGTGGCCTTTTTCTATGACGTCCTTGACCGGGACTATCTCAAACCACACAAATTGGCTCACATAGCATCCTCAAATTGTTACTTATGCTTTGAGATGCGTAAAATTCAAAAAGGGATCTTATTCGCCGGTTCTGCCACGTAGAAACACATTAGCGATATAACGTCCTTCTAACGTAAGTCCATGGCGTAGTCCCACAGCGTTGCAGAAAATTCTTTTTAGTGGCCTTTTTTATGCTGGGCAAAGACAATTACGTTCACACCTAAATGTTTTCTAGAACTATGCTCCGTACACATGAATACCACGGCAGACATGAAAACCGGAAATGCGCACCTGGAGTGCGAGACGCACGCGATTGCGATATAAAATTCATCTGTTTGTACTCTCTAGCTATAATCTATTGTGTAAACGTTTGATTTTATGTTAAAACAAAACTATTTTGGTTACTACAGATATTTACATTTTGTTGCAAAACTTTTTTTATTATGTATATATTATTATTAAATACCAAACTTATATAGCGCTTTTATCATACTGGCGTACGTTCAAAAGCGCTTTACAAACTAAATATATATATATATATATATATATATATGTACTAAAACAAACATGTACACATAAAATATATCACCAAAACATTATTAACCTTAAAAAACAAACCGAATTATTGATTAAAATAAGAAAACTGTTCAATTTCCATAAATCTGTAAAAATAAATGAGTCTTTAAGGACTTCTTAAAAGATGAAATTGTGGAAATGGCTCTTATCTCAAATGGGAGAGAATTCCACAATACAGGAGCTGCACTCATGAAACTGCGATCTCCATATGTTTTAGTGCAACGTTTTGGTAATACAAGTGTTGTGCCATTTGATCCGGACCTAAGTTCACGGTTTGGTTTGTATATGTTTAAAAGAGATGTGATGTATTCTGGCGCTTGTCCATGCAGGGCTTTATATGTATAAGTCAGTATCTTAAATTGGATTCTGTAATGTACAGGTATCCAGTGCAATTCCTTCAACACTGGTGTTATGTGATGGCGTCTCGGTGTTCTGGCGACTATACGAGCTGAAGTATTTTGGACTATCTGTAACTTATTCAGAGTTTTCTTTGGTAACCCAAAGAGTAAAGAGTTACAGTAATCTAACCTTGACGTGACCAATGAGTTGACAAGAGACTTAGTGGCATCACCATTTAGATATTTTCTGATACGTCCGAACTGGCGCAGCTGAGAATAACAGGATCTACAAACACTATTTACATGTGATTCCATGTTCATTTGTGAGTCAAAAAGGCACCAAGATTTCTCACAGACTTCGACGATTTTACGTCAGAACTACCGACTTTAATAGATATATTTTCAATTTGGTTCGAATGTTTCTTCGGTGCAAATACTATAAGTTCTGTTTTATCTGCATAAAGCTTGAGCATGTTATGGTTCATCCATTCTGTGATTTTGGTCAAACATATTTCAACACATCGTATAGCTTCATCTCTCGAGACATTGTCATAAGGTTTGAACGAGAGGTAAAGCTGCGAATCATCTGCGTAGAAATGATATTCTAGGTCATGCTTTCTGCAGATCATACCTACTGGCTTTGTATACATGACATAATTCTTAGGACCAAGGACGGAACCCTGTGGAACACTGTATTTCATTAGCACTGGGTTTGATAAGACTCCGTTAATAAACACAGATTGATGTCTGTCCGTTAAGAATGACTTCATCCAGGCAAGTGGCTTACCGGAGATATGAAAGTCATGTTCTAAACGACGAAGAAGAATGTCATGGTCTATTGTATCAAACGCTGCCGATAGATCGAGCAGTACGAGAATAGTAATGTTGCCCATATCTAACGGTTAGGGTTAGGGTTAGGGTTAGGGTTAGGGTTAGGGTTAGGGTTAGGGTTAGGGTTAGGGTTAGGGTTAGGGTTAGGGTTAGGGTTAGGGTTAGGGTTAGGGTTAGGGTTAGGGTTAGGGTAAGGGATAAATGGCGAGTTTGAGTGAGTGATTTCTAAAAATAGGTATCACGTGGTGAGGTATGTTTCCATTAATGTCACGTGGTTTATTAGTGGTTATAACTTAAAAATAGATATCAATTGGTAAGGTATTTTTTCATTAATGTCACGTGGTTTATGCAGTGGCTATTCACTAAAAATAGATATCACGTCGTGAGGTATGTTTCCATTAATGTCACGTGGTTTATGCAGTGGTTATAACTTAAAAATAGATATCATTCGGTAAGGTATGTTTCCAATGATGTCACGTGATTTATGCAGTGGCTATTCACTAAAAATAGATATCACGTGGTGAGGTATGATTCTATTATTATTTGCTACTTGTTTTGTGCAGTGACTAAACTTTGAAGTTTATTGTTTAAAAAAATTCTTCCATTCAATGGAATGTTGAAAATAATGATTATGTTATTTTTTAAAACTTATTGCGTGTTTTGGAGTTAGAATTATAAACCCCTTTCAAAATGTATCTAGTTTGATTTCATTGGACGAATTAGTCACGTGGCTTCTTGTGCTTTGCGTTGAGTCAGTTCATTGATCAGTGTGTACAGACGTGACAGGACGTGTTTTAATGTATTGAGTTGCAGAATTATTTTGTAACAATTGGATTTAATATAATTGAGGTGAGTGGATTTGATCGTAATTTGGCCTTTAAGCCGATGTTCATTTAGAGCCTTTACATAGCCCAATGATTTAGCCAATGCCCATTTCCGGCCATATGCTAGTGACATAGTTGCCAGTGTGGGTAAAATTTTTTATTAGCTAGGTATTCTGCACGATAGCGAAAATATTCCGTGTGATATTTTGAGCCATTGCTCATTTCTTGCCTGTAGTTGCCCCCAGCTTCGAATTTCGAATCGTTAGGAACACGTGGTTATCAATATTCATTTTGAAAATCAACGGTTTGTCAAAGATTGTCCATTATAATAGAAAAATGTAGATGGAGATCCGAAGATTCTCGAAGAATGTCGGTTTGTCGATGGATTTTCAAACATTGTCAAAGTTTATCAATGGTTTGATGAGGATTTGCAGAGTGTCTCAAAGGATTATCAACGATTTTCAATGTTTCAATAGGTTTGTGCAGTAACTAAAAACTATGTCCTGTGAAAAATACTTTTTTAGAAAAATATAGCAGTTTCAGGGAATGTTGACAAAATGATTTTGTAATTTTCCAAAACTATTACATTTTTTCTAAATAAAAACTGTAAACCTATTTCAAACTGTAGTTTGGTTTCGTTAGACGATTAAGTCACGTAGTTTCTTGCACTTTATGTTGAGTCATTTCAAACTTTGCATATTCAGAGCAATCCATTGAGAAAATTGGTAATCCAAGGCAATCCATATAAAAAGTTTTGTAATCTCTTGGAATCCACTTTGGTAATCGTGGTCAATCCATCGACAATCTATGGTAATCCTGGGCAACCCAGCGATAAACTTTGGTAATCCATCGAAAGACTTTTCCAAATCCAGTGCAATCAATCGAGAAACTTGTTAATCCTTTTCTTTCCATCCATAAACTTTGGTAATCCTTGGATAACCATGCCATTCTTGTGCAATCCATCGTCAATGTTTTGTAATCCTGGACAATCCATTGATTTACTTCGTAATCCATCTTGAAACTTTGGTAATCTAGCGCCATCCATTGAGAAAATATTTTATCGTGGAAAATCGATCGAGAATCTTGTTAATCAGGTGCAATCCATTTATAAGTTTTAGTAATCCATCATTAAATATCAGCAGTCCGTCGATATACTTTGGTTATCCAGGGTAAGCCATCGAGAAACTTGGCAATTCAGGGCAATCCATCTAAAAACGTTGGTAATATCTTGGAATCCATGGAAAAATTGGGTAATCCATCTGTTTACTTTGGTAATCCGGGGAAATCGATCGACAATATTTGGCAATACTCGGCAATCCATCTACAAACTTTAACAATCCATCGATTAATGTAGGTAGTTCATCGAGAACTTTGGTAATCCTGTGCAAGCCATCACTTAACTTTGGTAATCGTGGTCAATCACTCGACAATCTATGGTAATCCTGGGCAACCCATCGATAAACTTTGGTTATCCATCGAAGGACTTTCCAAATCCAGTGCAATCAATCGAGAAACTTGTTCATCTTTTTTTCCATCGACAAACTTTGGTAATCCTTGGATATACATGACATTCTTGTGCAATCAGTCGTTAAAGGTTTGTAATTCTGGGCAGTCCATCGATTTACTTTGGTAATCCATCTTGAAACTTTGGTAACCTCGCTCCATCCATGGAGAAACTTGATAATCCTGAGCAATCAATCAATAAACTTTTTTAATCCAGGGATTTACATGGCAATCTTTTACAATCCATCGCTGAACTTTGATAATCCATCACCAATCTTTGGTTATCCTGGACAATTCTTCGACAATCTTTAGTTATCCTGGGCAATCCGATAAGCCTTGATTATCCATAGATAAACTTTGTTAATCAATCGAGAAACTATGGTTATCCAAGTCAATCCGTCGAGAAACTTGGTAATCCAGGGCAATTCATCTAAAAACTTTGGTAATCCCTTGGAATCCATGAAAAGATTGGGCCATCCATCGATTAACTTTGGTAATCATGGGCAATAGTTCGACAATCTTAGCCAATCCACGGCAATCAATATTCAAACTTTGATAATCCATCGTTTAGCTATGGTAGTTCATCGAGAACTTTGGTAATCCTGTGCAAGCGATCGATTGATTTCGGTTATCGTGGTCAATCCATCGATAATCATTGATAATCCTGGGTAACCCATCTATATAGGGTTAGGGTTTATAACGTGTTTCTGAATTAAAAGTGTAAACCTTTTTCAAAATGAATGTATTATGTAGTCATTGGAGGAATTAGTCACGTGGCTTCTTGCATTCTGCGTTGAGTCATTTCAGTTTATCAGTGTGTATAGAAGTGGTTTGACGTGTTTTAATATATATTTAGTTGGATAATTGTATGGAAATTATTGGATTTTATATAATTGAGGTTAGTGGATTTGATGGTAATTTGACATTTCAGCCGGTTCTCATCTATAGCATCTACATAGCCCAATGATTAAGCAAATGTTCATAGCCGTCCTCTATCTATGCCGGTTTGCTGGTGTCTTTATTGCCTAAAGTTGTGTGAGCTTTTTTTTGAAAAGTTCAATAAAGGGAAATGTAATATTTCGAGCCAATGCTCATTTCCAGCCTTTATCTGACCAGACGCGATTCACATAGTTGTATGTGTGGGTAAGGTCTTTATTTTGATTTTATTGGGGTTTTACGCAGTTATCAACTAATATGGTCATATCGCGGCGGCTGGAGCACATAACCGTGGGTTAATGGTATTTCTCGCACCAGTACAACCACAATATCCAAACCGAGCCTACAGATGCGCTCTCACATAGATGGTTCACTACCATTGTTGAGAGACAAAGGACTTTTGTCAAATGTCAGAATGGATACTAGCAGAGCCGGGGTTCGAACTCGAGACCCCTGGATTGACAGACTCCGACGTAACCAACTGACATATCCGGGCTTGGCGGGTAAGGTCTTTAATTGGCTAGGTATTCTTAAGAATAGTGAAAATAACCCGTATGATATTTCGAGCCATTGATCATTTCTGGCCTTCGAACCCTCGGGAACACGTGGTAATCAATTATCATTATGAGAATCAACCGAATCAAGAATCAAGATTGTCAAAGATTATAGAAGATTGTACGTTGAGAGCCGAAGATTCTCGAGAAATGTCGTTTTGTCGATGGATTTTCAAACATTGTCAAAGTTTATCAAAGTTTTGTTCAGAATTGACAGAGTTTCTCAAAGGATTATCAAGGATTCCCAAAGCTTGTCAATGGTTCAACTGGTTTGTGCATTGACCAAAAACTATCACTTTGAAATTCATTTTTTTAAAGATATTTTTTAAATAACCTCCGCTACCGGGGATCGAACTCGGAACCTCTTAATCGCAAGACCATTTCTCTACCCACCACTACGAACACCATATTTCTCGAAGAATGTCAACGTTTTCCCCTAACCGTCACCCTACATGCACAATCAATATTTTTAAAGGTGATCTAGACATTCTGTTGAACAATTTGATAAGCCATACCTTTGAGATTTTTTTGACAAACTTTGACAATCGATCTATAATCTTGACAATATTCATAAACTAGAAAATATCCGAGAATTTTTGCCCTTCATTAACAATCCATAAAGAAAATTTGATATTCTCCGACGGACTTTGCGAACCATTCACCAATTTCCCTAAATCTTGACAATCTTTGACTTTCTGTCGATTATATTTGTCAAACATTGACTTAACCGTTGCAAACCCATTACAATCCTTGAGAAATCGTTATGGCTAGGCTTATGGTATAGGCTCTGACGAAAATAAGTCACTCAAGTGACATGATATGTCATGTTACCGACCACGCGGCATCATAGTTCAATACCGCGTGACGAGGATTATTTCTTGAAATAGTGACTCCCTTGCATCATATACTATTTGAATCTTTTTGAGTTTGGTGGCCACGAGGAAAAGTTGTCAAATTGAAAAAAGTTATTTTTACGCTTTTTTTGACTGTTTTTGAGTGCGAAATTAATTACCCATTAGGACTATTTTGGAATATCGAAAATAAGGTAAGCTGATTATAGAATTGTTTACATACTTTGTTTACTTTGATATTTGATCCTTTTGAGTCTTGGTCATAATAACATACATCTACGCATTTCATTACAACGTGGATCAAGAACAACCTTTGTTTACACATAGTCTGATCATGATCCATGTGTATATTTCCTACTTCATAATTAGGGATAGGATCGATCATAACATTGATGCATGCATCCGTGTCGTCTGGAAATATATGGGTGTTCAGAATAGAACAATTTAATATTTCGATCAATTGCACATTTCCGGCCTTTATCTAGCCTGATGCCAATGACATTGTCGCAGGTATCCGAATGGTCTTAAATTGGTTGTATATGTTTAGAATAGCGAAAATACCCCGTATTATATTTCGAGAAAATGCTAATTTCTGGCCTCTACCTTGCCATACAAGAATTATTAATCATTAGGAACACGTGGTAATCCCAAAGCATTGGGATAATCAATGGTATGTCAAAGATTGTCAAAGATTATCCCAGACTCGAAGAATCTCGAAGAATGTCAAATTGTCAAAGATAATCAATGTTTCTCCATAGTTATTGAAGTACCTGAAAATTCCTGGACGGTTTATCAAAATATGATATTTTTTTGTGCGGTTTGTCAAAGGATTTTGCAATTTCTCGGTGAATTCAGCATAGTCGGAGATCGTAACACTGTTGCAGACGTCCATATTGTTTTAAGTTGTTTTATTTTAATCAAGAAAAAGATTATAAAAGTAAATGTAATATTTCGTGAAATTGCTCATTTTCGGCCTTTATACGGCCATATGACATTGACATAGTTGCAGGTGTGCAAAAGAGCTTCAAATGACTATTTTTTGTTCAGCATATCGAAATTACCCCGTATGATACTTTGAGTCCTTTCTCATTTCTGATCTCTAGCTGCCTATGTTCGAATTGCAATTCCTTGGGAACACGTGATAATCAATACTCCTTAGGATAAACAACGGTTTGTCTTAAATTATGTATTATTGTCGAAGATGTTAAATAGAGAGCCGAAAAATATCTAAGAATGTCGATTTCTCGATGGATTGTAAAAGTTTGTCAAAGTTCCTCGACTGTTTATCAAAAATATGACAGTTTTCGTGCCGTATTACAAAGAATCTTACCATTTTTTGATGAATTATTCATAATTAGTGATCCTAACACTGTTTCAGGCCTCTGTATTGAAATCATCTTTGCCAAACTCTGAAAAAACACCCAGAAACTTTGGCAATCAATCGACAATCTTCTACATTCCTTAACAATCTTAAGAGTTAAATACAGTTTTTCGAAAATTATGAAAGTCTTTCGATGCATTACTAAAGATTGTCAATGTTTTTCAATTGTTGTCGACGTTTCTCTTCGTTAAGTCATTTTTTTGTGAAAATATCTCGGCGTACAGTCAATGACTGTCAAACTTTATAGATTTTTTTCAAAAATTATCAAAAGTTGTTGAATATTGTAAACGTTAATTTGATATTTTGAATGAATGGATGAAGACTGTCAAGTAGTAGCGAATGATAGTCAAAGGTTTTTGAAGTTTCTACAAGTTTTTTTGAGATTTCAATTTTTTTGGTTGAATATTGTCAAATAATCCCTATGCTTACTCGAATATTTATCGAAGATTTTCAATGTTTAACTCTAACCCAAATCTTGTTACATGTTTCTTTGATTATCGATATTTCTAAAGGTTATCTAGACTGTATGTTGAACAATTTGATAAGTCATATCTTCAGAATCTTGTTTTTGACACACTTTGACAATCGATCATTGAACTTGTCAATCTTGATTAACTTTAAAATCTCGGAGGATTTTTGCCATTCATGAACAATACATCTTTGAATTTTTTTATTCTTGGACAAACTTTGTGAATCGTTTACAAAATAGATAAATCTTGACAAAGTTTGTCTCTCTGTCAATTTTATTCGTCAAATTTGTATATCTGACTTATCGTTGCTAATCCATTACAATACTTTGGTTAAGGTTAGGGTTTAGGCTCATTGGGTTACTCAAGTCACATGATCTGTCATGTTATCGACCACGTGACCTCATAGTTTAAGACCACCTGACCATGGATGTTTCTAAAAAAAGTGACAACCTAGCATCATCTACTATATGAATCATTTGAGTTATGGTCGCCATGTGCAAAAGTTGTTAATTTAAATAATCATTTTGACGCTTATTTTGACCGTTTCTGAGTGTGAAATTAATGTTGTATTAGGAAAAATAGGGATTATTGGAACTAAGGTAAGCTGAATCTTATAATTGTTTACATACTTTGTTTATATTGCTTTTTGATCCGTTTGAGTCTTGGTCTTATTAATGATCATCTATGCATTTGATTACAACATGGATTAAGATCAGCCAATATATACACACAGTCTGGTCATTATCCATGCTTATGTTTTCTACTTTATAATTAGGGATACGGTTGATCCTAACACTGTTGATGGCGTCCGTATTGTCTGAAAAAAATCTGGTGTATTCAGAATAGTACAATCACACGAAATGTATTTTTTATGAATTTGTCATTTCCAGCCTTTATGTTACCAGATGCTAGTGGCAGTTTTCCGAATTTGCTATCGTTGTTTAGTATATCAAAAATACCCCGTAATATATTTTGAAACATTACTCTTTTATGGCATCTACCTAGTCTAACAACATTCGACGCTTCTTCAAAGATTGTCAAACTTTGTGGAAGTTTCCCAAAGACTGTCAAAGATCGCTGACCGTTAGCCCAAGTTTGTAATCTGTTAGTCAATAAATCTAAAAATTTATCGAGTTTTGTCATCTATTTTCAAAGTGTATCAATCATTGTCAAGTCTTTTTTTTCGTGGAAGATTTTCAAAGGTTGTCAAAGTTTGTCAGTCCTTGTGAGATGTTCTAGACAGCAAAGTAATTCAAATGTTCTTTACTGATAGGGAAAGTTTATCAAATGTAATATAATTTTATAAAAAATCCTCAAGGTTTGTTGTAGACTTCAATCAAGATTGTTAAAGTTTTTAAATGGACTGTCTAAGATTTTGGAATAGTCTTGAAAGATTGGCATATTTTCTGTCGATTTGGCGTGTTCTCAAAGATAGTCAACGTTAATTAAAAGTTTTTGAAATCTTCTTGACGGACGGACCAGGATTGTCATACGTTATCGAAATTTGTTCATTATTCTGAGAAATTCTCGAAGATTTTATATTCTCAAGTAACAGGAAAATGTCATCAAGGATTCTTGAATGATAGTCACCGATTATCAAGGTTTTTCGAATTTTCTCGAGAGATTTTTTCTTTTGTTTTTGTTAAATTTTGTCAAAGAATCTCGTTGGAAGTCCAAGATTTCTCGAAGATCGTCATTGAATTTCGCTAGAGTGTCAAAGGTTTCTACAATGCTATCCAATATTTTTAAATGTTGTCGAACTCTATCAAAGTTTGAAAAATTGTCTCGACGTGATTTGTGCCACTTGATATTTAAACAAGAAATATGACCAACAGTTTTGATTGAAAAACCAACAATCATATGTTGCTTTTATTTCTTTAGGTAACGGAAAGATTTTGAAAGTTTCTCGTCGATTAGACAAAGATATTCAAAATTTCTCAATGGTTTATCAAAGATTGTCAAATGAGAAACTGTGACACTTTTCTAACTTTTTTCGAGGAACTTTGACCATCCCATGAGACATATGTACATCTTTAACAAACTAACAATAAAATTTGCTGTTATCTTGAAATGAACCAATACTCTTGGATAACCTTTCAGAAACATTACTTATCTAGGACTGTCCTTTCATTTCAGTATCATAGGAAGAGACAGGATTCGTTGTTCATGCACGGCAGTAATAGTCTATAGGTAAGATGATCCTCTATCGGTTTTCCTTTTTAGCTGAACAGAGCACAACGTGTTCATGGTGAGCAATTGTCATCACTAATCGTCCGTCGTTGGTACGTCTGACAACAATTTTCAAGAAGCTTTGCTTCAATCAGCGCCGATAAACTTTGATTATCATCCACGATACATTTCCAATATTAGGTAATCGATTAGCCATAGAAGAGTTTGAAAGTTTCTCATTTGTATATAAAAGAATGCAAAATGTAATTGTTGATTTTTTTTATAGATTATCCGACGGCTTCTTGGATGATTTTCAAACTCAATTGTCGGTATGTGAAAAGTTGACCAATGCTATCGACGGTTTTTCAAGATTTCAAACTTTATCGACGGACTTTGAAAGAACAGTGATGAGTTTAAAGACTGTTAGTCTGGGGTTGAAAAAGGTTATCGACAGTTTGTACAAGGCTAAAAAAGTTGTTACGAAAGTGTAAAACATTGTACAAAGTATTCGACAAAACGTCAAAATCTATGGGTATTCTGTACAGGATTGTCAGAGTTTCTCTGACAGAATGAATGGTGTTTTACTGTGCGTCTAAAGCTTTGTTAATTTTACGTGCAAGGCACCGAATATAACATAAAGCATACAGATACCTAGGAAAAAACAGTTTATTTGCATTGATTAATG